>BPLR01007555.1:0-32029 GCA_021605095.1 Caerostris extrusa
TGGATAAATATACAGCAATGCGAATTGTAAACTATACTTATCTGTAGAAAATATAAACTTTTCTAAAGATAATGATAGGTTTAAAATTTCACATCATTTCTTCACGCTATAGTTGCTGGCCCGTAACGAACGCAACATTAATTGCCTGTACAAAAAAAAACCGCAGATTTTGGCAGGCATACTTTACAATAAATAAATGTTGACATAAGATGATCACGACACTATTACGAAATCCTAGCTGCGACATGATCAAAGTATAACTACTACTTTGTTACAACACTTAGTTTAAAGTGTTTTATAAGACACCACCAAATTAAGAATGAACGACGCAAAATCACGTTCTAATTTATATTATAAGGGAAAATGAATTTTATTAGAGTGGTAAGTTCATCATTGGTTGAAATATATATAATTATGTTTGCGAGTTCGTTATTTTGGATTCTTGAACGGTTTTTGAAGAGTTGCAACACAAATGACAATTAATAACACGTCGCTGAATTAACTTATGGCTCCAATACAATCTATCCAAATTCTCTTGGAACTCTCTTTTTAGCCATAAAATATATGAGTATTGTTTTAGGAAAAGGAGTTTTGGTGTTCTAATTCACTTTCAATTTTGGAAATTTTTCCTGCCATCTGTAACTTTTCTTTTTAATTTTTTTCACGAGCTTTATTTATACATAATATTTACTGTTAGAATGTTAACAAATTCAACCTGGTGCTTTCTTAGTGATGATATTAGATGCACTCTCTCGATTCCAAATTAAGGCAATTTGTTCATAACATTTCTATTAAATTCTAGTAATAATTTGCGAAACATCAATAACCCAGTTTTAAATTCCTGCAAAATTAGGATTATAATATTTCTTCGCACAAACATAGCAAAAGACCTTACACTGTTCAATATATTTTTAATTAATTTCTAATCCCTGAGAAACGATGTTCTTCTTTCAATGCCGCTAAGCCCACGCATTGCTCATTTATTTATTTTATCCATTTCCCTTGTTCTGTCTGATTTATTACGCCAACTGTCTAGACCAAGGGTCGGCAACCTTTTCAGTCGGAAGAGTCAAAAATTACAATTTATCAAATTGCAAAGTTTTTAAAGAGCCACAAATTTTTTTCTTGCCAATAATAAATAGTATTCGCATAAATAAAGTGTTTGATAAAAAAAAAAAAAAAAAACTAATCTATTTATAACATAAGAAATATATCTATTATAAATATATCTACATAAGAAAAATATCTATTTATTCATATATAAGTAGTGTTTTTCACAACAAATTAAATAATATATATATATATATATATATATATATATGGCATTATTAGATAATTACTTATTATTTAAGTAAAAAATTAAACATTTACTTACAACACTAACTTGTACTTCAATAACAAACAATTGAGCAAATAAATTCAAGTGGAAAATTTAAACTTTACTAAACAACTTGTAACTTGTACTTAAGGGTGATCGTCATATAGTATAGCTTACCCTGTTTGGAGGCATCTGCAGCTAAAACTAATGAACAGAATGAAACCAAATTTCAAATACAGACTGTGGAAAACATAGGAAAATGATCTCCAAAAAAAAAAAAAAAAAATCAACAGAGGGGATTTTGGCGCTGCTGTCATGTACTTACGACGACGACGTTTGTAGATGCTTTGAAGTTTGCACTATCTAGGTGGATTTTTCAAATTTCCTAGCGGTTTATTTACGGAATTTCCTTACTGGTGGGAAATATTGGCAAATGCGGGAAAATTTTGTCATTCTTGAATTGCAGCAAAGATAGTGCTTGAACACGACAATTTGTATGAATGATGGAGCACGACCACATATTCTTCGTTGGTTGAGTTTCATGTGCAGAAAATTCTTCGTTACTTGTTACAGAGCAAACTAAACATAACATAATTTCCAAGAAAGTATTTAAAAATGAACTGCGATTCAAACTGGGTTGGTTAATAAAATTGATCGTCATTCATTCAGCGTCTATGGCAAGCCATCTCCTGGAGCAGTAAAAGCCGAAGACAGGCATCTTCACAACCGTTGAACAAGAGAAATTATCAATGTGCAATGTTTCTAAGGAAGCCTTGTGGTTCCATAAATTTTTCCACGAACTCTTTTGAGACCAAATAAGCAAAGGAAATTCCTTCCTTTCGCATTCCTTTTGAGCAAATTATTTACTTAGATGTTACCCTTGACAGATCCCTCACTTATCGTATATATATTAATAAACTAAGAAAAAATTTTAACTCTTCTGTTTGTTTTATAGCCGCTCATTTGTCGAAAATCAAAGCACTCTACCACGAATAAAATACTCATCTACATTTATTACATGCGTCAATAACGCCTAAATATCAACGTCCTTTAAAGGTCGTTATCAAAGACCTCTACATTAAACTCTTGATAATGAAATAAAAATGAATTAGTTCATCAAGGTTACTCTGTTGACAAGGTAACCCAGTTACACAGACCTAAAAAGCCAAGCAGCCTCTAACAATCTGGCAGATTACCCTTGCTAGGGAACAAAAAAGCATGGACATTTTTAAACTAGAACGATTGCTATACTTTACTGTAAAATTGCTATACTTTACTGGTATTCCAAAATGCTATTATATTAATGAAAGAATTCATTTCTCTTTTCACTGATATCAAAAATCTTCCAAATTTAATCAATCAAATTAATTCTACAAACAATAAAGCTGACAAGCTACAAATCTTTGCCAACTGTATATGCTCCAAACTATCTAACAATGCCACGTAGTGACTATATTGTTTACTGAACTTGGTAGTCGAAAAGTTTTCGTTTCCCCTCCCCCAGGCTCTGCTCTTCTATCGCTCACTTGCAACTGACCTTGTACGATTCGCAGATTTCCCCGTCATTACCAGTTCATCCTCTCTTAACAAACTGCTCTGAAACGTTTTTGTTATTTTTAACTTGTACTCCTTTTGAATTAGATTAACCTATTGAAAGTATTTTTATTTTTTAAGTTCTCTTTCAAAATACGTTCATTTTGTAATTCTTCAAAATCCTCTTTTTACTTTATTATTTTAATTATTAAATTATAATTATTAAATACTTTATTGAAAGGAAAAAAACTGCTCTTCTCCATATATTATTATATATTATATATTATTAAGTGTTTATTTTTAATGCAATGGGCTTAAAGCTAAAGTAACTTCCCTTCATATGCAAAGGAGTTAGCGGTTACCCAGATATTAAGAAGCTCCGTCAACCTACAAATCGTTGTCGTTACATGCGTCCTACGATCACATGCGCAAGTACAGTTTATTGCTCAGCAGTCAATTCAAATTTATAAATTGTTCAAAGATTGGAAAATAAAGTTCTTCGAATGATTACAAATTCGCCTTGGTACTTCAGAAATGAGGATATTAGAAACTCTCTTGACCTTCCCAGTATTGCACAATTCGTCTTTAATATTTCTGAAAAGTTTTATGACTTTATCCCTTTTACTTCTTTTTTAATTCTGTTCTTAGATCCCTCTCAATTTATGATATTACTCTGTTTGAAAATAGAAAGCGTTGTAGAACTGTTTTCAATATCCTCAGTAAGTTTTCTCTCCCTAATCTTCTCTTACTGATGTATCAGAGAGCAAGTTCCGCTTGTTGGCAGCTCAATCATCTTTTTCAATGTTTTAATTATAATTTCCTTTTTCCCTTTTAAATATATTCGTATATGTTCCTATTCTCCTTTTATTAAAAAAAAATCTTTATATTAATATTAATAAAAAAAAAAAAAGTAATTCAATGGGCATAGACCAAAGGCAATGCTTTCAATAATCAAGGACCGTACGCGTGTAGCTGCTTCGCAGCCAAGAGCTTCGTTCATCCTTCAATTGATAATTTATTAAAATTATGTTTAGTTTCTAGATTTATTGAGATAATATGTTTTCTAAGAATAAGATAATATGAAAGAATATAGATAAGAAAGATAATATGAAATGTACTCTTGAGATAATATGAAAAAATTTATAAATACTCTTGAGATAATACGAAAAAAATACTGAAATTCAATCCCTGCTTCCATTATGTACTATATTTTGCTTTTTAAAAGTTTTATCTTTATTGCAAACCATATTATATGTTATCAATTTTAGTTCGCATTTACATTTTAAATGTATAGAGAAATAACATTTTCTGCAATTTTGCTGACAGACAAAAGAAGTAAAATTGAATGGTAGCATTCTGACGTGGTTTGATCGTTTCCTTGCTTTAGAATCGGTAGAGTTCTGGAAACTTTCCAGAATTCAAGAAAGTATCCCAGTTTAATAATCGTTTTAATAATGTTTACAAATTTGTAAGATAATATTAAATGTTTTCTATTTATTTTTTTTTGTGTGTGTGTGTGTGATATTGTCCAAGCAAAGGGATTTATTAATATGAAAAGAAATGAATTAGATTTTAACAGAGCTTTTAGTATTATCAATTTTAACATTATGTTCAGATCTATAGAAATTTGTTATTGAACTTTTGTTCGGTTCAAACAGTAACAAAATCAGAAACGTAATTTTTAAGAAATTACTCCTGAATGATATATGTAATGAATATAGATTTTTGTATGTCTTAGATGTTCGGAATGAACATTATGGTCCCAAATATTATCAATTTCAGTTTTTTTTCTTTTTTAAAATTCTTAGCAGTCCTCTAAATGGAGCAATCAGCGAGTCAAGACTTGAGAGTTGGTTTTTAAATTACAGATTGCTCTCCGAAGCTCAGATTAGGCTTAAATATAAGGTCTTTTGAGATATAATCCCATTTTACCTACATTTAATTAGTAATAAGTTAGAAAAGAAAAGAAAAGTTTAAATTTGCTTACGAATTTCTATTAATCAGGAATGATAAACTCAAAGGAAGGTCATTCACACGGAAATAATAAGGAAGTTCAATTCACATGGGAATATAATCAACTTCAATTATCGCCCACATTGTCTGAAGATACTACAAGATGATAAATCAATTTCAGTAGACACAGAAATATACCAATGTGAATTATCTATAGTAATCTGCAAAGAAGCAATTGGTTCTGATTTTCCTTAATTTGAAACTAAAAAGTCGCCATAACTTTCTTCTAATTTCACACTATTATTGATTGATACTTACTTTTTTCCTTCTATAACATTCCACGTGCTGCATCGATAGAACAGCAAAATAAACTGGATATATATCTTATTTTATTGATTAAAAGGGTCATCGATGGGACTCAGATCGCGTGACGAACAGGTTGCGATAGCTGATCGACACCGGGAAGTTTAATTCATGGATTATCATTCCCAAAGATCATCATTGATAGTCAATTCAGGTTATGAATTGACCCTACTCGATGACAAAATTTGGAAGGCAAAAAAATGGTTATATACAAACTTTCACTTGAAAAAAAGTGGTAAATTGAAACTGTAAACAAATTATATATTTATGAATAATTTTTCTATAAATTCTTCTAATTAAATAAAAAAAATCTTAAAGTTTCCTGTAATAAATGTGTTTGCTTTCTAATGAAAAAGTATTATGCATCGTTTGTTAATAATATAATATGGATATCTAATACATCGAGTAGCAGTACTGAAGAAGAGTAACCTAAACACATTCTTAAAAGATTTACAAAATATACATATTTATAATAAAAAAAAAAAAAAAATTTTTTGATTATCCATAAAAATATGGGTATTATTTTAGAGAGTGGAGTTTTTCGTTTTGTTAATCAATTTTTTTGTCCTTGGACACTTTCAACGTTTTTTATTAGTTAATTTTTTTTTAAATTTCTGTTTCGATTATTCCTATTGAATAATTTAATTTAAATTTCTTTCACGTTTTTTTTTTTTATAAAATCTTTCTGAATTTATATATATATATATATTAATTTCTTTCACGAACTTTTTTGTACGCAATATTTATTTATATTGTTTTTCTTCTTTGAAAAAGTAGTTGGAATCAGTTTGCCCAAAAAGGAAATTGAAGTTTTTAAACAGTCATTAGTCATATACAAAATTGAAAATGACAGTTGCTGTAATAATTTATATATTAAAAATATAATTAATAAATTATTAATTATTTATTCCTTTATACATAATAACTGAATAGACTTAAAGTTTTTGCAATGTTATATTTGAATAATATTTTAGTACAAAATAATTTTATATTAATTTGTATACATAAGCTTGTTTCGGTCTTTCTTTATTATTCAATTTTATCTTCAAAGTATATTATTGTCTTATTAATTTTTTACTTTTTCATCCAGATGATACCCTAGAAATGGGTAACAAAATGTTTGATTTCATGTTCAGAATTTACTCACTTTTAAGGGATTTTTTATTTCTTATTTTAAATTCCTCTAACTATCTTTATCTAATTTATTTCATATTCTTCTCTACATTTAATCCTTTTAGTTACATCCAATGCCATTCTGACTCACTGAATAAATGTACTCCCTTCCACACTAAAGGCTCCTTCATAGCAAAGCCTAGTGAAGTTCCAATTATTTCTACTAGATGGCAGTTTCGATTGTTTACTTTCGACCTGTGAAAATCACTTCTTATTTGGCTCGCTTACGATTCAGGATTCGAACAGCCCAACCGAGATTACCGATTATTAAAGTGGATCTAATCTATAATGGATTAATTTCACGTACATAAATGAAAAGAATTTCATTTATTGATTCACATTTCCCCTTCTTATGCTACCTTGTTATTTTTTAATTCATTAATTGTTTATTGCTTCTGAATATATATAATCTAATTTCGTTATTAGATGTTAACTTTATATAAGAATCAAATAAAGATATCAATTTATACTAAATTTCTGGTTTAAGTTATTTTTTTAAATATGAAATATTATGGTTCATACCTTCTTTGATCTGATTTCCCTCTCCCTTGTATTCCATTTATCCAAGGCATTTGTAAAACAGAAATGAATGTATTATTTTTAAAACAAAATTGAAATGAAATTATATAGATATCGTCTTTACAGGATATCGGAGCGCCTTGGCCCCGAAGGGGCCTAAAACTCCTATTTGCATCTGAGAAACATTGATGAAGGAAAAACATTGATAGTTAAAAGGAGGTGAGGTGATTTAAGAGCAATGTCCCATGTTAAAATACATATTAAAAATATAAACACAGAAAAAAAATTAATAAAATAGCTAATAACAAGGACAAAAATAAAATAAAAAACAAAAATTAATAAAATAAACAGAACAGTTAAAGAATCCAAAATTTAAAAAGAAAAAAAAGAATCTGCAGTAGGATGGGATTTTCGTTGCTAGGAATGAAGACTAAAAGCACAGAGGTCATGACGACAACTGAGCCAGTTCGTCTAGGAGCTTTGCAAGTTGTGAAGAACAGCCCTTGGGCGTTTAGCATTTTCGGAAGATGGAAATCGTATCTCGGAAGATTACGGATTTCATCATTCGGGATGTGTTCAAGATTTGCATAGAATTTTTTTCAAGCTTGAGCATGAATTTTGAATAAAGGGGAGGGCAAGACAGTGATGGATGAATGGAAAATGTCATCATTCCTAAAATATCAAGGAGAGTCAGTAATCATTATTAAAATTTTATTTTCAATTATTTTGATGTAGTTGATGTGGTATTTTGCAGCCGAACTAAAATGTGGAACGTTTCACGATTTTACGTGTCATCCTTGCGCAGGGGCCATGCTAATCTTCTCTGTATCGTTCCAATTTTAGTATATGTACTGCCGAAGCGAGTACCTGAAATTATATAGATAACAAATTTTTGCTAGTCAATTTATGTAATAAACCTAAAATGCGTAAAATATTTTATGCTCTTGTAAGTTTTGAAATTTCATTAGATAATTAAATAGGGTTAATTTTTAATTAAATTCATAAGATAAAAAAGGAAATGTTCATTTTCTTATCAAAGAACTAAATTTGATTTCATTTCATAAAAGAACATTTTATTTTTTAAGTCTATGAAAAATAATTTAAATATTTAATATGAATATTTTTAAAAAAATTGTGGCAATAGAATAATATTTCTTTGGTTTAATTTTATTTTTTTTATTATAAATGAATTTTATTAGGATAGTTACTTCTGTGAACATATTGTAATACTTTCAATAAACATATAAAGTTTTGCTTTAATGTTTATTAATATTGATATAAATATCCGGCTGTATAAATTTGAAATTTATTCATATTAAAAATATTTTTCCTTTATTAAATAAGCAAAATATGCATTGACTTTTTTAACTGCATTTTTAAATTTAAAAAATTTTGTATTTTCAAAATAAAATTCTTTAATTGAAGGAGGAAATTTTAAAAACAAAACAATATTTATATACTTAGAATCAAATATAAAATCTTTTTATGCCATAATCTCTTTATTGATTTTGTTTATAATATTTGTAATTGCCTCCCTGACTTCATATTTCTTGGTAACAGTTTATTTCCTTATGCACCCATAACAAAGTCCATGAGATGCCCAACCTCATCTTTTTCATTGATGCTATACGCCTTCTCCAAAAATCTATCATATAGTTCTATTCTTCCGTCATAAATTTATTTTTATGCTTTATATTACTTAAATCACGTAGATGAGGGTATTATTTTACTTTATTTAGATTTCTTCAAAAAGCAGAGACATTTTCACAGAGAACATACACGAGAATGGAAAACCCAATGGGCAAGTCGTAACAAAAGCGGTAAAATCTATCCGATCTTTATTGGCTCAATCCAAGTCACATGACGCGGCAAGCATTTGATAGTTGAAAATTGGTCAAGGTCAACGCTTCACGCCTCTGTGTGAAACAGCCTAACACCGCACTTAGTTTAAAATTCCTTGAAAGAAATTAGATATAGCTTATGAGTGACAACTTGTTACGACGGAGAGCTTCCCAGCATGAAAATCCTAACTGTGGCACTTAATTACACTCTGAAGGCTCGTTCCCACCGAGGCAAGCGAGAAAATTTTTCGACCCCTTCACAGCGAAACGTCAGAAATAGCATTACGCCTAGTGAAGTTCCGCTTCGAGTTGAAAGTGGGTCAACTCGAAGCGGTGCATTTAAAACCGGTTTCAGGGAACGTGGTGGGGCTGGTGATGGGTCAAATTTTTTTTTCGCTTGCATCTTCTCGCCTCAGTGGGCACAAGCCTTAAGACTACGAATCTGGAATGCTGAATGGACTGTGTGAATATAAAATTCTTCTTTTAAGATTAATAGGATCCTTTCCAAAGAGGTTTGATCAGAGGGTATTCGTGCGATTAGCGTAACAAGATTGAGGCGTCACACGTTTCATGTATAGCACATGATCACCGACTCATCATGTTTACACTTTCCTGAGGAAAGGATCGAATTTTTTTTTTCCAGAGAGTTTAAATGTTAAGTAAAGTTTTTCAAATAGTGGTAGTTGATATTTTGTATAAGCAGTTTTATACAGTATAGTTATTTCAAACATTTTTAGTGAAACAAGAGACGATATACGCGTACAATAAATGTCTGTTCGACAGTAATGCTGACATATGAATACATAACGGGTTGTGTAATAATCGATTTGCCAAACTGTTGAATTCAATCTCATTAACAGCCAAGTTAACCTATTTTATTAGGTAAATATCTTATTTATTTTATCTTGTATTATTTTGACTCACATCTAAACGACATTTTAAATCGTTTGTTGTACAGCTCCCTCTAATAACTTTAAAGAAATTGCTACTTAGGCTAATTTATTTTAAAACTAAAATTCTTAAATAAAATAATTTTGTAAGATGTGCAATAAAAATATTTGAATATTATATTTTAATGAGCCATTGAATTCGAATTTTTAAGAAACGAACCAAAAATTCACTTAGCAATAAGCTGTAGTCCTTTTTATTTACAGTTATTAATGGCTGATGCTTCATTAAAATGAGTCCCAGAAACAGAAAGTACACTTGAATAGCTTTGATGAACAGAAAAATTCCGCAATCAAGGAAATGGAAAATTTCGAACTGATAGAAAATATTAACAGAAATTTTTTATATAATTGATGTCAATCTCTATTCTTTGAAATGTTACAATTTTGTTAATTTCTATGATGCTTTCTCTACTAAGTTGTTCTAATTTTAGTACTAAATTTTTTTACTTTTAATACGGTTCTGTCAGGACATGAGACCTTTCGAAAAAGTCGAGAACACATATATGGACATTTATTCTCAGCACCCTGTATTGTACTTGTAACAATAATTGATCAAACATAACACACAACATTTACAAAGAAACAAAATTCAAATAATAAAAGTCTTTGACTACGAAAATAAAATATGCAATAAAAAGCATCATATTTTCTATCAAATTAAATAAAATATATTCGATACATTGAAGTTTAAAGCAAATTCAATTGCGATAAATTTATTTCATAATAATTTACTTTTAAAATTTAAGTATGAATTATTATGAATTTTAAGTTTTAAACTAAACCAAAAATGGAACTTTATTCAAACAAAATCTTGGGGACTTGGATTAATGCAAAATACAATAATTATAATTTTCCTAATTTGAAAAGGAATTAAAAAAAAAAATCTTTCATTAAGACACTCACTATTGAATAACTTGTTACTCACTATGGAATCACTATTGAATAAGATATTTTTTAATAAATAAATTAAAGAAAAATTATTAGAAAATGTGTTATCAAACATAATTAACCAATCAAAAATTTCCGTTTTATAAATGACGTAAAGATTTTTTTTTTTGAAAACAATTTATTTTTTTGGTTTGCTGATAAAAAAAGTAACTTCATTTATTCAATAATGAGCTTCTTAATGAAAATTAAAAGCTGTTCTTTTTTAAATGAGAGTTGCATTGATATTATTTTGCATTAATTCAAATTGCCTAACATATTAAAAACAGATTTAAGTTAACTTAAGGCACTGCTGATAATTTCCACAAGTAAACTTGATCAATAACTATAAGCAATTGTCAATGGAAAGTTACAGCTACATAATTTTCATTTTAATCATAATTATAATGTTTGATTTCATAATATCAATAATCTATGTACATCATTTATTGCAAATTCCTAGGACAAATCTCATATTAATCAATTACCATTAAAGTGCTCAATTTCATCATGTCAGTTGTTGTGTTTCTTAATTAATCTTTACATTAAAAACGATCTGTTAATTATTTTGTATGATTTACTTGTATTGTATATTTTAACCGTGTAATCAAAATAAACTGTGGCGAGCTGGATTAAGGAAGGGGGGGGCGTAGTTTGGATAATCCTAGTTTATATGATTATAATCAAAGAATCGTCAATACTGTTATTCATTTGAAAAATTGTTTTTTATATTGTATAGATTCTAGAAATATTTCAGAAAATTTTATTTCCTTTTTTAAAATATCCTTTTTTTTGGAAAACTATATATGCGATTTTTTTCTGATCTATAATTTGAATTTGATGAAAAAACAGAAAAATGCATATTCAGGATATTATTCAATAATAATAATTATGTACAGATAATCCCAAATATAAACATAATCTTTTATGTCCTAAACAATTGCCGTTGTTATGCGAGTTCGAGTTTAAAACAAACAAACACAGATATCGTTTAAAAATTATTCTTATATCTCAAAAGCCATAAAATATACAAAGTTAAACTTTTAAATAAGAGGAATTGATTATACTTATGATAATCTATGAAAAATATTTTCATAACATTTTTTTTTCAGTGACAGTATTATTTGTTGAAGTCAATATTAATGTTCAAGAAGGGACATTTATTGTTTATTCAAAATATTTAATGCATTAAGTTTGTTAATTTTTTGGAATTTATTTCTATAATATTCGGAATTTGAACTTGGTACCGAAAACTCTTCTGTCCATTCAGCTACCGAATTGGCATCACAAAATGAAGGGAAAGTGTCACGGGATGTCGAGAATTCATGTCACAGTTTTATTTTGTATCTTTTTTTCACGTTAAGCATTAGTCATCACCTTAATATTTGTATTTCTTTATGACTACCTCAGATTCTCGTTTTTTTATTTTATGATATTTTAATTTGCGCCCTTTTGTTATTTCTTAAACAAAAACCGAAACTCTTGCTCATCACTTTTAATCAATATGGCAACAGCTTGATCGTTGTTTTTACATTTTTTCAATGGCTCTGTTCATGACACTTTAATATTATAGATAGGTGGTGGTATACGCCTCATATAAGTAAGTTAACGTTTTAATTTTTTTTTATAAATTTGTGTTGAAATATTTTTTGAAAAATGGAAATTCCAATTTTATAAAGCAACTCATTTCAACGTATAAAAATGAACAGCGCAGTCATGTTACCTGCTTGGAAAATTTTTCCGATATACTTTTCTGTAAACAAGATTCACAATTAAAGGGAAACATGCTATCATTGCTGAACTAGTTTGGGTGAGCTTGGTCTTTTGAATTAAATATGAGGCACATTTTGAAAATTATTCCTATTTAACTTAAAATATTGCGTGGGTTTCATTCTGTAATTTTGAAATCAGGTGTATCTATAAGTAATCGAAGAATCATTAATTTTACGGTAGTGAAAAATTTTATATTAATTATGATACTATTTGTCAGACAAAGTAAATATATAAAATATTTATTGTTAGTGTCAAATTATCAAAGATCGTAAGTTATGATTGAAGCTACTTTCAATTATGTAATGTTTATTTAAAAGCAGTAGTATTTTGAAAAAAATATTAAATATTAAAAGGTACTGTTATTATTATCTTATATTTAAATAAAAATTATTTCATTAAGTGGAACTAATATATTACCATTGGTCATATCTATCAAAGTTAACCAAATGTAAATTTTTGCTTACCATAAATAACTTTTATAAATAATTTACACTTTCAATATTGAAAAAAATTTCATGTTGATTTGTGCCTTATTATAATTTTAAAGTAAAAAAAAAAATATAAAAAAACAATGCTTGATCTATTTAAAATTTTTAGCAGTTTTAAATCTTAAATGTATATATATATATATATATATATATATATTTATGTCATCATGTTTTATGTTTCAATTTTTGTTTGGCTACATTTTTATCGCTTCATTAAAGCAGCACATTTGATTAAATGGTTTGGTCATTTACATTTAAAAATCTGATTTATCAAGTAGATAGGAAATTTTTTTCTTCCTTGATCTTAATTATATTATAGAAGTTTTGTTTTTTTTTTTTTTTTTTTTTTTTTTTTTAAAGATAGTCTTAAAATAGGATGTGTTTTGGCCATAATTATTATTAAGGAAATGATGACTGTTCTTATAAATATTTTTATTGTTACTAAATATTTGTATTTAATGCTGAAACTTATTCTGTATCTCTCAAACTTCTTCAGCAATATCAAGTTTTTACACATTGGTGATATTCTAGTATTGTGCTGTGAAGTATAGAACTCTGTGCACCTAGAAATATATGGAAGGAAGGAATGAAATAAAATTATAGTTTAAAAATAGAACTAACAATATTTTATACAATAAATATTCTCTTAAAAGTTTTAGCTCTTTTTAAACCACTGAACACTTATAATTAAAAAAGCGGTGTTGTTAAAACCTCATGTTTTACATGAGGATACTTAATTTTATATTCATTCAGTGATACAAATTAAACTTCTATTTATAAAGTTTATTACTTCTTGTTAAGTTCTTCATTTGCTATTCAATGCAAATGGTGAGTCATTTTCTGTATTGTGGCAAATGTTGAGTCATTTTCCGTTCCGTATTTAATTTTATGACTATCAAGTATAATTTACTAATTTATTTTATATTTATTGCTTCTGCAGGAAGTATTCATTATTTTTTAAAGATTTCTTTTATACTTTTTTATTCCTTCACATTAAATGTTTATTATAATCACATGCATTTTAAAATAATTGTATCCAAATACAAAAAAAATTTCATTAGTACTTTAAAGCAAATGTAATAGGTTGTAATTTTTCAGTTAAGTTTAAATATGAATATGCTAGGAATTCATATTTTTCATTTTCATCTTTACAATAAAAAACGAAAAATAATGAAAAAAGGGGCAAAATAGGATATACATATTTTAGATTATATATTGGTATAAAATTTAGATTATACCATTAAAATGTTAATTTCATTTCTTTAAAAATATCTTTATAATTATCTTCTCTTTTTTGATTAGCTGTAGACAATTCAATTTGTTATTTCATAATATCAAACACTGATTTCACTTTCATAAATATCAAAAAATATTTTTCTGTAAGGAATTTTTTCATGAGAAAAATGCAAATTGTTTAATATTGTTCAAAAATTTTTTTTTAAAAATGTATTTGATAAAAAAGGATATTTCATGAAATTAATGGAGCTGTAAATAATATATTGATATAAAACATAAAAATGATCACCAACCTAGATTCTAAATGGTTGTATGTCTTTATTCAATTACTTATTTTGCCATCCCTGAGAACAGGTGATGGCATTTAATTAATGGGGAATTGCAATCATAAGGAAATGCCTTCATACCTGCAATCATAAGGATATTGTATGTGATACCAGATTAAAAATGTAACTTTTTGAGTTCAGAAAAAAATTAATATTTAAGTATTTGTTAGCCTTGTTTTTATCAACCAAAATTAGCATTGAAATTAATACATTTTTAATATAGAGATTATAGTCATTTTCTTAACTTAAAGAACTAAATTTTATTTTATTTTTATTTTTAAAATCTAAAACAAAAATGTATTGCATATTAATGTTCTGTTTCTCGATTAACTATAGCAATTGGAAATAACCACGGGAGTTTTTAACAAGATTTTTCAGAAAATTGATGATACACATTATATTTTTGCTGAAGAAATTATCACTTAGCATTTAAAGCGTACTTTATCTTATTGATTATTACAATGCATTTAGAATTCTTTTAACCTTAAAGAAACAGAAGTTATTTCTAAAATTCAGTTTTTGAGTGATATTGCCTTAGAATCCTTTGCAAGAGAATGTTATAAAGCAGACTTAATGCAAATTCACAGTAGCTATTCATCATTGAAGGAAAATGGTTTCAAAAAAAAGACTATTCATGGTTGTCATTAAACTATTATTGTATACAGTAAGTTATTATGTAATGAATATTTAAATTCTTTTTTACAGTATCAGCTGTACTGCTTTTTTACTACTTTTAGTTAAGAAGGCTTAGTCAGACATTAAAATCATTTTTAAATAATAAAATATTTAAATTTCATTGTATAAAGTACTTAAATAAGTAAAATATTTTTAAGAATAATTTATTTGATTTCAAATAAGAAGTTAGATAAATAAATTTGAGTAAAATATTTTTATTTCAATTCATATTGTCCACAAGTCTTCAACAATATAAAAGGAGCCTGAATGGCCGATTGGCTAGCGCTCTGGCGCTCGGTACCACAGGTATCGGGTTTGAGTCCCGGCTGTGCCTGGATGTTTGTAGTGGTTCGGAATTCACTTTAAACTGTAGGTGTTTAGCTTAAAGGGTGCACAAGATGACTGTAGAGTGACAAACCACACCAAATCAACAATATTAAAACCTCCCTAAAATTAGATTATGTATATTCCTCCAATTTAAGAATATTTTGACACTTTTTTTTTTTTCTAGGCCATATTCCCTTTTAAACTTAGTTTAAAAATTCATTAATGTAATGGAGTAACTCAGTATTTGTTTTCAATATTTTTTTTCTCGTAATTTATCTGCACTAGCTTGGTGTAATTTTCTAATACAAAAGATTTTCAATGGGTATTGCATATTAACACCCACTGAAATTTTGTATTGGAAGTTTTCAAAAATTCTTTTTAATTCCTTTAATCCTTAAAGAATTCTTTTAACTGAAGTTTGTATTTTAATGTTTCTCAGTTTATGAAGATTTACTCAAGTGTTTTCTAATGAATGTAGAACTAGTCATGGCTGCTGAAATCAAGCCTGTTCCCGGAACGAGCACTCAGTTTTCAAATGCTCGTAAACCACAGCTCATCAGCAAGTTGGAAGGGCATCAAGATGTCATCAACATGGCTGTAATTGTGCCCAATGCTGAAGGTGTCATCAGTGTCAGTGACGATCGGTAAGTTAGTATTGTTACAAAGTTGTAAATATAGAATCAATTATTTAATTTTAATTGATAATTGCTTGTGATTTAAGTTTTTTTTTTCTGATTTGCTTTTTTTTTATTTTTTAATAATACACTGTACTACATCAAACACATTAATATAATTTGATCATTGCTCTTTGAATTTAATGATATAATTAGAAGTTTCTAAAATTGATACTTGTCCATAGTTTACATAGAAAGCTTCCAATTTCTTTTAATAGTTCTTAAAAAAGTTCCTTAAAAAAAAAAAGTTCTATTGGGGGGGGAAAACTTTTGGTTTTAAGAAATCAAGAAAAGCCCAAAAATTTTCCCTTGAATATCCTGATTGCTAATTGTTCCTATTCTTGGTTGTAGAACCATCTGGCATCAGTACTCATGAATTAAATATTATGATTGTGCTGGTAGCATGATTTATAGCTATATTATTCTGTCAAATAGGTCAATTCTAATATTTTTTAGAAATGAATCTCTTTGAATGTTTTCTGTTATGTTATGCTTTACAATTTTATTGTGATAAAGAAGTATGTTGAATTTTTAAAAATCTCTCAGCACTTTCTTAGCTTACTGGTAAACAATAACTGTGTTTGCTACTGGTTGTGTCATTGGAGGATACAATTGTATTGCCTTTTTTTAACATTTAATTTATGTTAAAATGGCAATTAAATTGTAACATTAGTTCTCAGAAATTTTAAAAAATAAAAATTATTTTCGTAAAAGAGTTGGAAGTTGGATTTAAAAACTGACCCCCAATTCCAACTCCCCACCTCTGCTACAAACTTTTGAAGCTTTGAGATAGGAATCTATGCTTAAAATTGGAACATTCTGTATCCTTATGCAATTAATTCAGTTGTGGCTATAAAAAATCCAATATTAATCTAAAATTAATCGAACCATAATGAATAAAATTCAAACATTAAATAAAAGAATTTTTAAAATTAAATGTGAATGCTAATAAGAAAATGGCCAATTGCCAATTTGTTGCCAGAAGCAATGATAATTATTATTTGAGACTCTCATTTGAAAAATAATTTTTTTTTAATGTTAATAAATATTACCTAGAAGAATTAATACTTCACGTAAACCTTTTCAGATCCAATTTAATGCTTGGAGTAAAAAATTCATTTCCATATTAAAACATCATAATATGATGTTAATAAACATGTTGAAACAAAAAAAATTAAGAAAAAAATAAAATAAAATAAAAAAAAAAATAAATATGTGTCCATTGGAATGGACAAACTGTCCATGAGGTTGTAAAAGTCAAATATTCAGCACTTTAACTTTGAAGTTTTGTTTTAAATATCAATTTCTTTAAGTAAAAAAACTAGATAAAGAAGCTATATCACTAGATAAATTTCAAAAAGACAATATTTTAGTAATTTAATTTTTATAATAGAAGGAATATGACTAATAATCAATTTTCACAAATTTGTATTTTTATATACCAAAATAGATGATTTTTACATTATTTGATATGGGGAATTAAAAAAAAAAAAAAACGAAAACATTTTTCTCCTCCTTGTAAAGCACAAATATATTGCAAATTTGTTGGGCAGATGCGATTTTAGTTTTTGCAATCATAATTTTTACATTGCATTGATTCGCGTTTATCATCAAATGATCCACAGTCATTAATAACCTCTAGATGAGGCAGTGCTGCCTTTTGGCATCTATTTATTTTTGGCTAAACCCACCTTAAATATATCTGAAGATAGAACTTAATATAATAGATAAGATAGATCTTTTCCAAATTTTCATGTGTTGTTTCATTAGTAAGCTCTTGAATGTTTTTGTTTCAAATGATTTTTGTCTCTAATATGTAATAGAAGAAATGATATATCAGAATTCTCATAAGAAACTTAAATCATCTGAACTTTCTAATGAAACATCTATACTTGTATAGATATTTTTTAATAATAGTAATTTTATTTAATATAAAGCTTAAACTAATTGCAGGAAAGAATTTCCGACAATTTTAACAATAACATTTTGTAACAGATTGATTATCACTCTTGTTAAAGCAATCATCATCAGAATCCAGTTCTTCAATATCTGATATTTCAGTACTAGCAATATAATCCAAGACTTCTTTTAAATCTTTAGAATTCTTAACATTATATTTTCATTAAATGAAAAATATTTTAAATCTTCTGATAATTTATTGTTGATTTTAAAATAATTTAAATGCCTAAAGGCTCGTGCTCACCAAGGCGAGAAGATGCAAGCGAAAAATTTGATCAATCACTAGCCTCACCGCGGTCTCCTGAAACCGGTTTGCGGTCCGCCGCTTGGAGTTGCTCAACTTTCAACTTGAAGTGGTTTTTCACTAGGGCATAATGCTATTTCTGACGTTTCGCTGTGAAGGGGTCGAAAAAATTTTGTCGCTTGCCTCTTGAATCTTCACGCCTCGATGGGAACGAGCCTTAAAATAAATTTGATTACAAATACATTAATAAATAAATTACCCGAAGAATTGTAACCACCTGGACCCAATGCCCATTGTAATGGACACATGATTCAGCTCGCATTTTGTCTACAACTCACATGAACTACAACTAGTAATGAAATAAAACTACTTCCAATGCTAAGATTAATTTGTAACGATTTTTTTATAATCTTTATATTAGGAGGAATTATTCATATAAATATATAAATCAAAACAAAAAGATTACTCAACTTTTTGCAGATCAGCGAATTACTTCATTTTCAAAAAAAGCAAACTGTAAAATCTGTTGACTGTTTCCAAATTGAGAAATGCAAGGTTGTCAGAAAGATTAATCTTTTATCTAACCATAGAGCAAATTTCAACTCTCTACAATCAGTAAATTAAGAGAAATAAGGACTTAAAATGCATGTCCATTGTAATGAACACCAAGTCTGAAGGGATTAATATTAAACAATTCTTGGATATCTTGTGTGATTGTTGATCATGAATTGTTGTAATCTGTAGTTAAAAAAAAAAAAATCATAAGTATGTTTTTAAAATTCTCTTGTAATATTTTAAAATAAATCTCTTAAAATTGTTTGATTATTCCATTTATTTAAAAATATATGTTTATTTGTATATATGAAGTACCTCAATTTATATAAAAAAGATGCTTTAATTTCTTGTATAAATACATTTTAGTGTTCATATAATATTCAAATCCTGTAGTACATTATTTCTAACATAACATTTAGTGTGATATCTATTCCTTTCTATAATTATTTTCAAACTTTTAGGACTGTTAGAGTGTGGTTAAAGAGGGACACCGGACAATATTGGCCCAGCATTTGTCATTATATGCCTTGTGAGAAATTATTAATCTTTTTTTAAATTTTTCAAGTATTTTTTAAAAGTTCTTTTTTTTTTAAATTTTTTTTTTTTTCTCCTCGTAAATAGCTCCTGCAACCTGCATTGTATATAGTGAAGAAACAAAGCGTTTATTTGTTGGTATGGATAATGGTACTATATCTGTGAGTGTCCAACATTTATTTTTTATCAATAATAATTTTTTGACCTATTTTAAGTGCAAAAAATAATAAAGAAAATGTTATTTTCAGGAATTTATATTATCAGAAGACTACAACAGGATGAACCATCAAAGAAATTATTTAGGTAGAATTATTTTTGTTAATATTAAAATAATTATTAATTAGCATTGATTTGTCACAATAAACAATTTAATTTTTTAATTTTTTTACTTTGAAATGAATTGTTTTAGTATTTATGTAACACAAAAAACTTTGTTTTAATAAATTATAATATTTTATGTTTATTTATTTAAATTTATAATAATTTTAAAAAAATACTTTTCTAAATAATACATAAACAGATCTTGCAAAAATTCATGATTGTTCCTAATTAAAAAATGAATTCTAAATTATTTTTCTTTAACTCTTATACATGCATTGCTGCAATTATTTTAACATGCCCTACTTCAGTAATTTATATCGATGTGTTTAATGTTAGTTGTTTTACTGTGATTTCTAAAAATTTTTTACTATGATTAGTTAAAAGAAAAAGGAAGAAAAAGTTTTTATATTTAAGAAATTTCTTGATAACTTATAAGTTTTTCAGTTTTAATTCTGCTAAAAATATTGATCTTTGAGCATTGAAAATTGATTTGATGTAACAATTTTATTCAGCATGTCTTTGAAATTTCATTTTAATATTAAATATTTTATATTAATAATTTAAAATTAGTAATTTATAATTTTTTTTTCTGAAATTATATAATTAAAATGATGATTTTTGGAATTAATATTTAAATTATTCATAATCCTTTTGAATTTTACCAAAATTATCCATTGTTGTCATAAACAGTAGTAAAAAAATGTCTTTGTATAATCCATGGACGATATGCTCTTGTAGCTTCTTCTGACTTTCTTCTAGCCCAGAAGTTTCCTTTTTCTTTACTTGTAATAGAGATTTCAAATTAATGAAATATTCAGACATATTAAAAATTTTTTGCCTAGGTAAAATTTAGAAGAATATTTTTAAAAAAGAAAACATTAAGTAAAGAGAAAAACATACTAGAAAATAAATGTGCAAAAGTCTCAATATATTTATATATATTATTTAAATATATTAGATATATTTCAGAAAATACACTTGATGGGAGTCAAGATAAAATAAAATCCATAAGAGAAGACATGAATAAGTTTTAATAAAGAAATCTTATAATGTTTACTTATCCTATTGTGAAAAAAAAGCAAATGAAACTTTTTTTTTTTACTTTTAAATCTGTAATCTCTTAATTTGAAAGGAATGAAATCATATTAAATGTCATATTAAATCAATCAGTTTCACCTGTTTACTTTGGAATAAATTCATCCTTAAATGGTGCACTTTTAATAATTAATTTTTTTTTTTTTCCGACACTTTAAAAAAATGGGGGAAAATAAATGGACTGCTAATTAAACAGCCTATGATCCACAATGAGAACTTGTTTTTCTTCTTATATAATTTGCAGATTATAAGCTGAGAGTTTTACTGTAAACCATTAATTTGCATTCATTTTTTTTCAAATCTCTTTTTCTCCCTTTGCAGCCCATCAAGGTCGAGTTGCTGATATTGTGTTTTCTTTGTGGTCTGAATGGGTGTTGAGTGTTGGGCGAGACAAATATTTCCAGTGGCATTGTTCAGAAACTGGACAAAGATTAGGTGGTTTCCAATGTAATGCATGGTGCACTGCTGTGCAGTATCCTTTGATACTTTTATTTCTATTGAAAAATAATCAGCAAATTTAAATCAAAAATTTGTTTTTATCGAATGTTTAAACCAAATTAAATGTTCAAGAATTTAAATGTCTGTAAGGTTGTTCTCCATATTTGATTTATTATTTTTTTAAATAAATTTTTAAGGATAAATTTCTTGATACTTCTCAAGCACTACAAACCTGTCCAACCGCAAGATTCATCCCAGCACTAGTATCTAAGATGAGATCTATTTGTTTTTTTTTTTTTTTTTTTCTATCCCCTTAGTTTGTCACTCTATGGTCATTTGTTGTTCACATTTGCTAATTAGACTGGGACTTACAGTTTAAGTGGATTCGGAACCACTACAAACATCCGCGACACCACTGAAGCCAGAACCCGAAACATGTAATACAGAGCACTAGTCACTCAGCCATCAGGCCCCAATATTAATTTTATATTTATTAAAACTTACAATTTAAAAATTTTAAGTTTTAATTCACATTCTATTTTTGTTTAGAAATAGGATCAATAAGTTGCTTCATTAATTTTTTCATTTCAACTAAATAAATGTCAAAAGAAAATCCTATTTTCTTTTGTAATTGCTCTCCTGATATGAGTCGATCACATTTTTTTCTTGTTTAGTGTTTCTGCTTTTCAATGATGGCAAAACTATAAACTGCGTAATTGTACATTTGTATTTCATAACAAAGTTTAATGAAAGTTTATTTTCCTTTTCTATGGATATTATTTAATAATCAAAGTGAAGATGAAAGTGAATCAAAGTGAAGTTTAATGAAAGTTTATTTTCCTTTTCTATAGATATTATTTAATAATCAAAGTGTTAAATTCTGTGGGTTTTAATTAAATCTTTTGCTTTATAATAAAAGTAATTAGTAATTTAATATTTAATATATAGTTATGTGTCTTAAACATGAACTACAAAATAAAAAAATTATTTATATAATTTATCTTTTAAATATAAATTTGTACTTTGTTCATTTGCCAATTATACAAAAACAGCCTATTTTGAATAGCTTTCAATAAATAATTTGTTTTTTAGTGAAAAAGAGAATAAGTTGTTAAAAAGGGTCTTGTCAAGTTTAAATTTTAAAAATGAATTTGTCAAAATAAATAAATTAATTAAGAAAATGAAAGAAAAGCATTGAAACTTATTGTTTTTTTTTCTTTTCCCCCTCTTTGTTAAAGATCATTCAACTTTTATTTTTAAAAATGGTTTTCTTAATGTAATTTAAAAATTATTTATATAGTTTTATTCTGCTCATTATATGTTTTCCTTGATCAGTTTTTAAGATTTGATGCTCAGTCTAAACATGTTTTTATTGGTGATTATTCCGGCCAAATTACCATGTTAAAAATAGAAGAATCCGGTTATAAACCTATAACTACTTTAAAAGGACATTCAGGTGAGTTTTATTGATTTTAAATTTTTTTTTTATATTATACATAATTGTCTATGCTTGAAGCTTGCATTAGTTCATAATTTTATATTAAATAAATGATTAAACATTTTTTTTTAAAATAATTTAATCTTTTATTTGTAAAATTTTTCTTTGCGATTAATTTTATAACTGTAAAATGCTTGATTTTATCTCATTATGGCAAAAATTATTTGATATTGTGTAATGTGGAAAGCATTCAATCTTTGATTATAATTAATTAAAATAGAATAATCTAAAAATTCATTTTAAGCCAATTTGAAATAATCTTCTAGAAATTTATAATTTTACTTTGTAAATTTTTAACATAATTTTTAACTTATTTTACTGTGATACCAATGTTATTGAATAGTTTTATAAAGCAAATATTTTTTCAATGTATATAAACCCGTACATATGCATTCACATACCAGTACACATACGTATACAGTATTACAAAATATTAATAGTTTACAAAATATTTTATAATACTGTATATGTATGTGTATTATAAAAATAATGTTCTAGAAATATATTTTACTTTTCTTCTATAAAATATATTAAATGTTCATGAATCTAAGAATAGGTTAATTATTATATTTTTGAGGAAATTGATACAATTCTGTCTTTTAATATATCTTTATAATAACAAGCAGATCGAAATTTCATTAAATGAGTATAGAACTTGAAATCCACCCTTTCTGTGATTTGGTTTTTTTTTAAAGAAATCATATATTAAAAAAAAAAACTATAAAGTAATTTCTAACCCTATTCACAATTACCAAGAAGTGTTACAAAAACCCTCTTTCCTCTGAAAATAATTTACCTTTTTAAACAGTAAATTATTATGCTATTAAAGAAAATCATTTTCTCTAATCTTGTACATTAAATTTTATGCCAAATGCAAAACTTTTCAAATTCCAATACAAAGAGCACCATCTCTTATCTGAAAATAAAGTATATTCCATTAGATCAAATAAGCATATTGTTGGATACAACAATCATAAAAAATTTAGTATCAAACACATTTTTGCCTTGTATTTAAGTTATAGAATCCTAACAAATATGTTTCATTGAAATTGAACATTAAACTCATAATTGCATTTTATACCACATGTTGAAGTTTTTATTGTTTAAATGTGCAATGTTACTTTTACAGAAACGTTATCGCTAATTAAAGGATTTTGTAAAAATGATAGACAGAGGTTGTTTATGGCTGTAATTTTCACACAACATATACTTTCACTGCATTATGCTCATGTGAGGTGGAAATATTTGTTGGTCTAATTTACTAATCTAAGTATATTTTCTAAAAAGAACAGTGAAATGAAATAAAGATATGCAAGATTCTTGCAAGTAATTAAAGATTCAGACAGCAACAATTTGTTGATCACTTTATTGATTGTGTAAAAAAAAGTGGCTTTTAAGTCTGCAAATGGGTTATACACCACTATCTCAAATAATGATATACATATCTGTGTAGTATATTAAGTAAGGATTTTAAAGTTATATATAGGTATTTCAATAAGGACACTTAACTTTAAAAATAAATAACCCAGAAACAGTGAGAGAAGCATGAAACCAGTGTTATTTTTAAAAAAAACCTTTAAGAATCTGATGCAATTTGTAACTAAAATTTTGAAATTTTTGTAACATTTAAAATTTTTCCAAACATGACATCCAAATCAACAAATTACAGATCTCTATAAAGAGACCGCAGATGCTGAGAATGAACAGTTTTGAAAGATTTCGCTATTAAAACGTGACTACTATTAGCATTTATAGTGAAAAAAATTCCAGAAGTGATGTATTCTGTGTTGGAATATGTGTTATTGTGTTATAGTACCATTGATTAATTCATAATCCTACTGCCATAAAGAGAAGTTTTCAAGTTCCTAAAGGTCCAGACTGAAAAACAATTCATGAGCTATTAAAAAAATTTCAAGACAGGTGATATTGCCGATGTGTTAGTCCAAAATGTTGATACCACTCACTTTGCTGTGACACCTAAAATTGCAACTGCACTTGCTGCCGTTATTGTGTCATCCAATAATATTCTGTCTGCAGACTTGCAATTGGAATCCACAATCAAGACATCCTGCAGAAGATATTTCACATGTTTTTGTACAAGATTAGATATCAGAACATCATACCAGTTGAACTGAATTCTTTAACAAAATGCTCAATGTGTTTGATGGTTCTGGTTTTGATGTCAGCCAAATATGGTTTACTGATAATGTCCTAATTGGGCCTTTTATCAGTAAACCATATATTCATCAGTAGCAGACACTATTGGCTATTTTGGGTCTAAATTGGCTATTTAGGGACCAAAACCCATATTTGTCTCTAACAAGCCACTCCATTCTCCAAAACTTACCATTAGGCTGCAATCTCCTGTAAAAGCATCAGTAGCCCTTTTTCTTGTAGTAAGCAATGATGGCTTACCAGTACATTGTGCCTTTGAACCAATTTATCGCAACTCAAAAGTGTTGGATGATTGATCAAGTACAGTTTGGTCCATGCAGGATGGAGCTCGCCTTCACTGCATGCATGCCGTATTTGACCATCTTGAATGGATGCTGATGATGGACGTATTGTGCTTAAAAATTATATTTTCAAAACATTTTATACATGTATTTGAGTTTATTATGTATTCTGATAGATTGATGCTCAAAAAAGTAAAGCTATAAAATTATTACTAAACCTTGAAGAAAATGGATATCGGCTGATGTTTTTATCTCATTCAAAATGTGCATATCCTCAATGATTCTGATATTTGTTATCATTAAAAACCAGATGACTTAACCAGAATAATCTAATTGGGCCTATTTTTTTTTTCAGGTAGTATACGTTGCTTATCCTGGGACCCTGAGAGGAAATTGCTGTTCTCAGGCAGTTTTGATCAATCCATCATTGTTTGGGACATTGGAGGTCAACGGGGTACAGCATATGAACTACAAGGACACCAGTATGGTTGTTTTTAAATAGATTTTTTTTTGCTAACCTTTTAATTTGAAATTTTAATGTTTGTACGGAAGAAATAAACATTTTCATCTCTTTCTTGAATATATCTTATAAACGAACATCAAGCACCAGTTCTTTGATCAGATAATCAGTTTCTACACTAATTCTCAGCACTAAAAATAAAATAGAAATAATCTACCATTCATAATTGACTTCAATAGCAATAAATGTTGTAACTGATTTATTTTGTCAAATCTGTTGAGCAATTTATTGTTTTAAGTATCTTCAGGATTTTTTTTTTAAAGCAGGTGGTTAGAGGTAGAAAGTTAATCCAGTTTAGTTCTGAAGTGCATTGAAAAAGGAAGCACAATTTATTTTATAATGAAAATTATCTTTCAACAATTAGAAAGTTAATAAAAAATATTATGGAAGAAATTTTCAATAAATACAAAACTTTTTATGATGATCTATGATTGAACATAATTGCCGATTTACAGTCTTAAACATGAATGACTCAGTTCCTTTCATAGTAATATGTGTATGCACGAAGTCTTTTTGATTTGATTACTACTTAGTTGCAAGTTAAGTTAAAAAAAATTTTTTTTACATAGTGGGTTTTCTGATAATATTGTTTTATAAACAAGTTTTTAAGAATTAACCATTACATAAATATTTAAATAATATTTGGTTTGGGAAATGCAGAGATGCCAACTGCTATGGATTCTTCATAGTTTCTATGAAAATAACAAATGCAGGGTTAATCTACACTCCACAAAAAATAACTTTGTACAGCATTTTGTCTATTATTTCCCAACTTTTTGTAATTAAAAATCATTCATCAATTTCGGAAAAATAGTGCTAGTTTTCGCACAATAAAATCTTATGTAATTTTTTTTTTCAATAACAAGTAGCCTTCAATCTTATTCTGTAATGTGCATAAATAAACATAGTAATACTTTTACTTTATTTCTTTGTTATTAAAAAGATTTATTAGTCTATGAGGCCTTTATTTAAAGAAGGATGTATTTTATTAGAAAAGTTTAGTATTGTTACATAGAGCTATGGAAAATTATCCAAGATATTACTTAAAAATCTCGTTTTGAAGTGACATCGTTGGAAATGCAATATTTTTATTTGAAGTTTCATTTGATAAAAAATTTGCCTTTTTTTTTCAACCTAATATTGTAAATATTTTGATTAAATGATTCATTGTGACTTTAAATTAGATTGAATTAAACTTTAATGATACTGTAACATTTAATGATGAAAAAGAGTTTTGGAGATATTTGCAATATTTTATATCAAGATAGATTGTGTGACAATGACTAATTCAAGCTATGGATATTTTTAATATCTAAAATACCATTGCTATGATCTCAATGTATATATAAAAAAGAATTATTAAATGTAAAAATAAGTGTCCACTTATCACAAATGTTTTTTTCATAATTATGATTTTTTTTTGTAAATTTTTGATAAGCCAGATTTTCCCTTTATATATATATATATATATATTTGATTAAATATATATATATATATATTTGATTTTTTCCCTCCTTTACTTTATCATATTGTATATTTTTCTTTTATTTTGCCACTATTTGTATTTGCAATGCATAATATTTTTGTTGTCTTCCACTGTTTGAAAATTGTATTATCATCACATAATTATCTTCTCATCTATCATTTTGTTTTTTTCAGTAATAAAAGTGTCATCACTTTGTTTTGCCAATGCATCTAAACAATTAATATCCGGATCTGAAGATAGTACTATTGTATTTTGGAATATGAAAGTCAATAGATTAGAGGTGAGAATTTTTTAAAAAATTATTTTCTGTTATCTAAAAACTTAGCTGGCTAACTTCCTGTGGTACTTAAAAAAAAAAATCAAAATTGTCTGTTCATTGTAACTGAACCAAACACTTGGTAACTTTCTCAGTAATATTATATAAACTAAAACAAGAAAAATGCCAATGTCAACTCTTCACACTAATAATAACTAAGTCTGAAATGGGTAAGAATTTGTGTTTTCAACTTTTGAACCAAACTGCCAAGTTTCTTGAGTACCTGTTAAATCTTTTATCCCTTTTTCTGAAATATACATTCTGTTTCTGTTGAAAATATTTTTTATCTAAACATATATATATAAACTCTTTTAACTCCTAATTTTTACAATGCTTGTCTAACATCCAATCAACTATCAATTCAATACTGCTTTGTTTCTTCAGACATTTTTAAACAAAACGAAATAAAAAGTAGCACTCACTAGTGTTGAGAAATTTATGCAAATATTATAGAAGTGTCCGTTAGTAGACAATACTGATGCTATGTTGTGTCATTTATTATGCAATTTTATAGTATTGATGAGGAAAATCACCTGCAATCATTTCATTTATAATGAATGAGTTCCAAAAAATTTAATTAGCTGCAAATTATGAACAAAAATATATATATATTGTATGAGCTTTCTTCTATTTCTTCTAACATGCAGATTTTGACTTTATCATCATTGTTAAAGTGTAATTTAAAAATATTTTTTATAATTATTTGTATATAATGTGGAAATTTCTTTTTCATTTTGTATATACATTGTTATTTTCTGGTTTTGAAATACAGATTTGAATATTATACTTTTGATTAAAATATTAAAACTATATTATATGTTAACAAAATTGAAATCAGTAAAAGAGATATATTTAAATGAAGTTTATATCAAGTTTTTTGAAAAAAAGAGATGATGTATCTAAAACTGAAATAAGTTTTTTTGTGTATAATATAATGGGAAATATATTAGTACCCCATAAAGATTACTTCAAAAGATTATATATCTGTAAATTTTTAAAATTGAAGAATTTAATAATATATATGCAAATTTTTCAAAACCAAATAAATGAGTTTTTAAATGATTACAATTGAATGAAAAACTAAATTAAATTTATCATAGAAATGACTTTCAATTATAAATAAAATATCAAATATAAAGAGATGATGTAAATCATTTTTCAGTAAAAATATTCTATTTAATTTGAAATTCTCTTGCATTATTTTTATGAATAAAAATACATTTGCTAACATTAAATAAACAAGAGATTTTTTTTTTTGTTTCTTAATAATATCATTATTTACATAAATTATAAATTTCAGCTACTTGTCTAAATGATATAAGAATAAAATTATCAGGTAATGAATGAGAAAAGATGTAATAATTTTATTTTATTTAAAAAAATAAAACGATTAACTAATTGTAAAAATTTGTTTACTCTAGTGCAAATAAATTTGAAAGTAAAAAAACAGAAAGATAAATTTATGAACTGAAATATCTATAAATAAATATTAATTTTATTAAAGAAAAAATGTTTTTAATAATGTTATATTCACAAACTGAAGATTTGAGAAATTTAAGTTTGAAACTTAAAATATAAAACAAATAAATCAATGTTAAATAATTTGTATTAATTAAAATTCAAGATCTTTCAATGTAACTTGAAAAAATTATTTAAAATAACACTATAATCAGTTTATTCATATTGTTCTATTTCTTGAGAGGCAGATATTATTTTCTGTTTTTTTTTTTCATATTATCATCATTGTAAAAAATTTACTTTTAAAATATGTTTTTATAATTATTCATATATGAGATGAAGCTTGCAAAAAGTAATTAATGAGAATGTATTTTTATATTATTTAAAAAGAGATTAAAAAGGTTTAAAATTGCAAAAATAAAGGTTACTTTATTTTTAAATCCTAATGCTACATTTTTATGAACTTTTTTATAATTTAAAAAAATTGACAATTATTGTCCTTTTTTAGTAGATAAAAATTGTATTCACTTTTGTAAGCTTTTGTTTGGAAACAATCTACATTTTGTCATGAAAAATTATACTTTATATGTAATTAAAAATTAATTAAATATAGCTTTTTAGTGATTGCATCATTAATTAATAACGATTTCAGAGAAAAAAAAAATTTTTTTTTGTTTTTAATTTTTCTTCTGTATAGTTAGAAAATTAAATACATGTTTCCACATGTATCTTTAGTTTATCTCTACGCTAAAGACTAGTTGTGTCAGGATGTAATACCAATCTCTTTCTATTTATATTAGTTTATTTACAATATTAGTACATACATACACATGGCACCCTGTGCCTCTTCTACAATAGCATTCATAGTTAAAAAACCTAGAACCCTGACCGTCTATCTCGTTCAGACGCTCCCAGCGTTCTTTCGTGGTCTGGAAGATCTAACCGCCGCACTTACCACACTGGACCACACAGTTAAAGTCACAGTCGCGATCTCTCGCGGCTATATAATAATAAAACCCTTACAAGTTGTATAAATGTACATAAAAAATTAAAGATATACTTCTTTATATATATTATATATATACATAAAGAAGTATAATGTTTTGTTAATTGTAAAGAAAATTCATTTTTAATTCAGAGTCACATTTTGGTAACTGTTTCACCAGGATTCTTAAAATTTTCACGCATAAATTATTTTGTTTAAATAGCCATAAAAAATGTTCATTAAACAATTTTTATAAAGCATCATACACAGAATACTCTTAAAAAATTTATTAATAGTATAATTTTTTTTAGCAATTTCTATTGGTGTGTATTAAATATTTATTTAAATGGGAGATTAGATAAACAAAAACAGTTACAGAATGTTAAGATAAATTGGGAGAATATATATATCATATTTATGCTTTTTTTATTATTGTAATTTTATAAATAGCATTAAAGCATTGTCCAGCTCATAATTACTATTATGGGGGAAAAAAGCAAGGTACCACTAAACTGGTTCTTGGTATTCCCCTTTTTACGAATGCCTCATAATGTTTATATATATTGATAACTACATTCTCCACATTTTTCTTCTAATTTTTTTTTTATCACTTTAAATTTACTTGTTTTAGCTTTAATCAATTCAGTTTTTTTTTCTTTTTACATCACATTGAATGCTAAATCTTTTTCTGTCAATCATATTTCTTTCTTTTTTTCAATCATTTTTCTTCTTCAATCATATTTCAATTCATATTTTTAGCACTGTCACGCAATCTCTATTCAATCTTGTTTGGCAAATAAAATCAAGAAAAAGTTTATGTGCAAATTTGAATTATTAAAAAAGAATTTTTGTATAATGCTCGTAAAGTGTTGTGAGTTAAAGCTTATTGTATTAATTTTTATGTTATATAATCTTTCTTATAAGCTTTTTCTAATTCACCTTTACTATTCTTGATTGTCCAATTTCTTTAAATAGCTTAGTAGCCAACTAACATAAAATCTTTCTTAAAGACTTTGATTGCAATCTGAAGTTATCCCATTATCGTAGCATTCCTTTCATATTCATTTGCAAATTTGTTCTTTTAAAAAACATTCAAACATATATTGATATCATTTTATGCAGAAAAATTCAAAAAAAAAAAAAAAAAAAATACAAATTAAACAAGAAATTCAATTGAACTTTCTTATTTCAACAACTTCTGTTGTAGTTCTTCTGGAACCTTACTTGATTGTAAATAGCAATATGTATTGCTACTTAATGCAAAAATTTGAAGGAAAAAATAATGGGATAATTCAAAATTATCATTTTTATTTATACAATTTATTTAATTTGATAAAAACAAGGTTAATTGTTTTATTAAAAATAAACCATACAAAAATTCAATAAGCTGCAAAATGTTTTGATTCATCCATTTTAATTTTTATGTTTTGATAATTAAAAACAAATTAAATAAAAAAAAAGCCATTCCATATAACTGGACATTAATTTAAATTATTTTATCAAAAATTATAATAAATAAGTTTAACAAATAGCCCCATTTAATTTAATTCTTTTGTACACCTTGTATTTGTCCTATATTGATTTTTATTTTTACATTTGTATAGTTAGAAAATGCATTTGTTAGTATGCCTCTGGCTGTTTTTTATTGTTCTGTAGCATTGGACAATCAGGTGTCTATAAAATATAAACTCTTTCAGGATAATATGTGTTTGGCAATAAAATAATTATTTGTGTTGAACAATTAGAAGATAAATAATAATAAAAAATCATGTAATTTCAATTAAACAAATTTTGTTCTTTCAATAGACACCTGAATGGGCAGATAGTGATTATTGTCAACGATGTACAAAGCCTTTCTTCTGGAATATAAAAGCTATGGTCGATCAAAAGACAATTGGCATACGCCAGGTATTTCTTTTTTAGCTATTAAAAATCTAATGCAAATCCTTTTATTTTTTTTTTAGTTTCATTCTAATGTCTGAAATTATTAAATTGTATTGTATGCATATTTTATCTTTGTTATCTGTTATATATCTGTTTGTTGGTTATATTTTTATCTGTTATTTTCTAAATCTATTTTTATCCTCATTT
>BPLR01007556.1:0-27858 GCA_021605095.1 Caerostris extrusa
TTCATTGGTGTTGAATTCTCTATGGGATCTGCAGTAGATAGAAATTATGGTGATATTCTTATTTGACTCCAAAGTTGAGGTTGATAGCCGTTGCTTCATTGTCTATTAAATTAGGTAAATTGATTTCGTAATGAACCAGTGTCTTTTTGATATAAATACAAGTACCCCCACGCGCGAGAGTACGTGACCCTGTCATTATTGTAAAGGTTAAAATTTGGAATCCTAGGCAATTGACCCGGTTGGAGAAAAGTTTCTGAATTAATAAAATATCTATATCATGATCGGAGATAAACTCTTTGACTTCCTCTAATTGACGACGAAGCCCGTTAGCGTTAAAGTTCCAATACGTAGGGTATTGAGGAGTGTATTACTATTACTATTGTTTATGGACGAGAACGCGACTATTGTTTTGAAAGGTAATTATAGTGTTTTAACAAGATTACCGCTTTCATATGGCAGTCTTGTGTGGATTCTAGTGCTGGTAAAGCGTTAGTCACTGCATCGAGCAGGAGGTCAAAATCTATGGACGTGTCGTCCATGAAAACTAATAGCATTTTAAAAAGCGCTAGCGCCGATTCACTTAGCGGAGCAGCGACTCCTCCCACAGCGGGCGGGGCTTGCTTCCTAACCTTATGGGTTAGTACATTTGCATATGAGTGCGTAGTAGAGACTCTGCGTTGAAGTGGCTGATTCCTGGTATCCATAATATTGGGAATGGGTTTGGGAGTTACTTTTTGTTGCGCAACAGGCGCATTACTGTTTACTTGTTTAGAAATCTTTTTTAACATTTTTGATATTATTTTCGTTAATTTTTGGGAAACGGGGACACTGGCGCCAGTTCGCCGCGTGATCACCAGAGCAGTTTGCGCATTTCAACGGTGCTTCTAATCCCAGGTCACAATCTTTTGAATCATGAGCCTGGGCGCATTTCACACATCTCTTAGGGAGATGGCAGGCGGTACTGGAGTGAAAGAAACCCTGGCAACGGTAACATTGGGGGATTCTGTTTTTATTAATGTATCTTTCGATACTTATTCTGATACCGAGGAGGTTAGTTATCGAGTAGACTTCCTCTACTTCCAGGGTATTCTGAAGTTGTACGTGAAATAGTGGCATGGGCCATTTGTTCCCTCTTAGAAGTTGGTTTACGGCCAGTACCTTAAAACCGAGGTGCGTGAGGGCAAAAGTTATGTCTTCTTTCGGGGTACAAGCTGGTATTCCCCTGATCATAATTTTGATTGGCCTATCCTTTTTAAGGTTAAACATTTAAAGTCTAGCCCTAGGTTTAAAAGTTTATTTTTCACGCGAAGGTGCTCCACTTCGGTGTCAACGGTAACTTTTAAGAAGTTACCCCTAGTAAGGACGGACTGAGGTTAGGTGCAATTATTTTTAACTGAGGTAAAATACTGCCCCAATCCTTTGTGCACCTACAAAGAACGGCGGAATTCGCGGTTTCTGACCTGCTCCGGTCTCACTTCCTCAGCCACTTCTGTGCTGTTATTAATATTAGTAGGGGTTTGAAAAGGTTAGTGATCGGAATGGACTTACGCGATTCTGGCGGCGTCCTTGGTCCTTTTGCTATCATGTGCTTTGGAGGCACGATAAATCCGTCACTATCAGCGACCCTCCTTGTCGGTTTCCAACATTTGGCTCCGACGGGCTTTCCTCTTTGTTGTGGGCCTGATGCCGCTGGGTCCCGGTTAGGGGTGGAGGTGGGCCTCCCTGTTTCTTGGGTCCCTTTTTCTGACACACGTTTTTACTATTTCCTCCAGTTCCTCGGAGGTCCTCGGCAGTTTTGCCAAAGGCACACCCAGTTGGGCGATGGCAGCATCCATTTGTTCTGCGGCAGCAACTAGGCTGCTTGGATTTCGGCCTTCTTTTCCGGCCCTCTGTTGAAACTCAGTTGAATTTCAAAGTATTTTAGCTGCGACCTGATCTTATTGATATGGTCGAGTATGGGGCGATGTTCACGATGAACTCGTCAGTCACAATAATATTTCTCGGCGAAGCCGGTCTTTTTAACTCATTCTCATTCCTCGCAGTATCATTTTCCTCAGGAGGGGGAAGAATTCGGTCATATCGACCTCATTCTCTTCACCTTCATCACCAGAAGCTTGAGGAGGCATGATGTCGATAGTAGGGATAGTGTCCTGGTAGGGAGGCGGCATACTTCCGATGAGTAAGAAGTAGCCTTGACAGTTCCAGCATTGGCTGGGGGCCAGGGCGTCCTCTGTAAGCTTCTATGCACACTTCGGTGCCCAGGAGCTCGGTGACATCATATATCCGTGATGCCTGCAAATTTTTCTTCATTTGAGCGTAGAAGAGTGGCATCGGCTCTTTAGTCTTTTACTTCGAAGCCTTCTTCGGTTAGCTCTTCAACTATGGCGTTGAAGTCAGTGCTGGCTGGTAACCCACGAATGACCACTTTGATTGGTCTCTCCTCCTTGAGCGAATAGCTGTTGTAGTCGAGACCACGATCATCCATGAAGCGGGTGAGCTTTCTGAAATCATCATCTGATTGTACTTGTAACTTCATAAACCTCCCTGTGTACTTGGACTGTAGGAGGTGTACTTCTGACTTGAGTACGCTAAGTGTGGTGTTCCAGTCCTGTTTTGGCTGGAAGTAGATAGGTGGGGGCTTCGCCATTTGTACTTTGACATAAATGCAGGTGCCTCCGCTTACATTAGAATTTAGGTTGATTCTATCAAAACGATAGAATCGATAATTAGCGATCAGTGGGGTCTCTCCAGGTCTTAATTTAGTTTCCTGGACCAAAAGAACATCAAGGTTATACTCAAGGCAGAATTCTCTTGCCTCGTTTATTTTGGAACGTAATCCGTTTGCGTTCCAGGTGGCAATCCTGAGAAGTTGCAAGGTGGTGTTGAACATTAAAAGTTACCGGACTGGATGTCAACATAGGCCTTGAAGATGATCAGGGCCCTGGAATGGTGGTCGGTGACATTTCTTAGCCTGTCAATGGTGAACTCAAACACTGAGACAAGAGTCTGCGGGTCCATACCCTGTTGAATGTATTTCATCACGTCCCCGATGATGACTGAGTAGTCAATCTGCTGGGTAGGAGGAGGGGAGGTGGTGGCGGTGCGCGTCGGCATTGGCACGTGGATGGCTGGTGGCGGTGGAGCAGGGACGGTGAAGGCGGGCAACGGACACATCTGGGTGGCAGGCGGCATACTTCCGAAGAATGGAAGTAGCCCTGACAATTCCAGCATTGGCTGGGGCCGAGGCGTCCTCTGTATGCTTCAATGCATACTTGCGTACTTAATAGTTCAGTGATCTGATAGATTCCACTCGTACGCTGGTTCTTCTGCAGTTGCGCGTAAAACAAAGGCAAAGGCAACTTGGAGAGCCGGGCGATCTTGACGATCGTGAACCCTTCCTCCGTCAGCTCAGCTTGTCAGTCTGGTATGTGGGTTGATGCTGGCAGGCCCCTGATTACTACCTTTATGGGCCGTTCTTCTTTTAGGGAGTAACTCTTGTAGTCCAGGCCTTTTTCGTTCATAAATTTAGTCAGTTTCCTGAAGTCATCGTCGTCATTGACGGTGAGCTTCATGAATTTTCCGGTTAGCTTACTTTGAAGGAGGGGTACCTGGGTTTTAAGAATGTTTAAAACCGAATTCCAGTCGCTCTTTGCCTGGAAGTAGGATTGGAGGAGGTTTTGCGTCGTAAACGACGTTTTCCTCCTGGAGTTCAGGAATGGAGTTGATGTTCCCTGCGGCAGTGAAGGAGTTCCTCAGGGGTAAGGTGGCTTGAGTTGTATTAGTGGGTTGCCTGCAGGTAAGATGTTTAGCAGGTGCCTGGAAATCGTCTCCGTCGGTAGGTCGCTTGAGCTTTCTGGTCTCATTTGTAGTGAGCGTGATTGCCGCAAGTGTTGGGTCAACAATTGGCAGCGAGGGAGCTGTTGGCGTCGCTAGCATATCCCTAGCGTATTGTGCCCTTTGGCAACGGTCCTCTATCTCCTGTATAGAGGGGATTTGGAAAAGTGAGATGCCGTACTCAAACTTAATTCCATCCATGATCTTATAGAGTTCTGCCATTTCGCATGTAATGAGGTTATCGTTTGGTCATCCTTCGCTTTTGCGATCATAATAGCCGTAAGGTTCATTTTCGTTTTATACGAAGAGGCTTTGCAAAGCATCAATTGATTCAACAGTACGAACTCGTCTGTAATTTCCCTAATTGGGGTGGCAGGTGTTGGAGCATCATGGTCCATGTCATTTAGATTAGCAATCACTGCAGGGCTTTCCGGGAAAAGCATCAAGTTCAATGGAGGTGGATCCTCTGCGAAACTAGACTATGTCTGACTCGGCATTTTAAATAAAAACAAAGAGAAAATTAAAAATAATTAAATAATTAAAGAACAAAGAAGTTTAGAATAGCACGCAGAACGCAATGCTAAAAACGCAAGTCAAAAACTCAAAATATCAAAAATTTCAGTTAGGTTCGGGAGCGGGTCGAAAAAAGACGCCCGCACACAACGAGATCTAAGCTGATACTCGATACTGACTCCGGCCTTTGAGGTGGTAGAGGTTTCTTGATCTGGGGCTTACGTTTCAGTTGATTTTTTACTTTGCCTTGCCCTGGGCATCTGGAACAGCCCCCCTCCAATTGGCAGGATGATCTCCGCCGCAGTTAACACAACGGGGAGGTTGATTTTCCGCTAGTTGGCAGTGCTCTGCCTTGTGTGGGCCAGCACATCGGACGCATCTTGCTGGTAGCCTGCATATTTCCGAGGAATGGAAGTAGCCTTGGCAGTTCTAGCATTGGCTGGGTCCATGGCGTCCTCTATAAGCTTCGACTGAAATTTGGATGTTAAGCAGTTCGGTAACATTATATATGTTAGCTGACTGCTGGCTTCCTTTACTTGAGCATAAAACAAAGGCATGGGTTCCTTTGTTTTGTGCTTTGACGATCAGGAGATTTTTGACAGCTCAAAACTGTCATCTTTTAGTTCATCAGTGATGAGATCCATTTTAGTGTTGGCAGTCATCGTCGTCCTTGTGTTTACGGAGTTCCTTGGTCTATGATGACCTATTACTCCAGGATTATAGATTAAAGTTCATGGTATGGAAAAAAAGCATTGATGATTATAAACAGTAATAAATACAAGTTAAGAATAAAAAATGAAAAGTAAAAGAAACAAGATAAAAAAAACCAGTTACAGAAAAAATATATACATAAAAACAATTAGGAGTATACTACGGGTAGAGTAAATGCTGCTAGAAATGATGACTAAAGGGACAGGTCAGATTCGAACCCGCTGCCTTACGGCAACAAGGACTCTACTCTGAACACTGAGCCAGTTCGTCTAGGTCAATTGCAAATTGTGCAGTGTCGCCCGAGGGCGTTTTGCAATTCATCATTGGCAATTTCATCATTGGGAATAAAATCAAGATTTGCGTAAAAAATTTTTGCAAGTTTAAGCATACAATTTTGAATAGCAGGGGAGGGATAAGCTGTGGCGAATGTCATCATTTCTAAAAGTACCAAGGAGAGTTTGTTATCATACGAAGTAATTTATTTTCAATTCTATTAATAAAATTAATGTGGTACCTTGCAGCAGAACCCCAAACTGGGCTAGCATAAGTTATAACAGAACGCAAATAGTACATGTAAATGAGTAATTTATTTTCTAAAGAAAGAGGTGAGTTTTTGTTAATAAAAGGGTACAACATGCGAATACAAATATTAACTTTCTTTTTATATGATTCATATGATTAATGTAGGTTAGTTTATTGTCGAGATATACTCCCAGATACTTTGCATTAGTAACCATTTGATTAGTTGGCTAAAAAAGAGGTAAATGAGGCCACGAATGACGACCTTTATGGGCCTTTCTTCTTTGGCGGTATAGCTCTTGTATTCGAGCCCTCTATCCTCCATAAATTTTGTTAATTTTCGAAAGTCGTCGTCTGTGTTGACCTGGAGCTTCATAAATTTGCCGGTACAGCGGCACTGCAATAATGGCACCTCGATTTTCAACACATTCAGTGCTGAATTCCAGTCATTCTTAGGCTGGAAGAAAATGGGCGGGGGTCTGGCATCGTAGACCACTCTATCGTCAGCAAGCTCAGGATGTTATTAATATTTCCAGCGGCTGTAAATACATTCGAGGTGGGGATGGTAGCAGTGGTGCCTGTTGTTGATGTCCTCGTTCTTGAGACTAGGTGCTTCGCTGGCTTTCTGAATCCATCACTGTCAGCGGGCCTCTTTTCTTTTCAGCCTTTCGATAGGTCCTGGGCAATCGCTATGGACGGGTCTAGAGTAAAGTAAAAGTAAAGTAAAGGCTTGTGTATAATTGGAGTGCTTAGGGTTCTCCCTGTACCTCTGTGGAATTTTAAAAATTCATAATTAATAATTATTACCAGTTTATAAAAATTTAAATGAAAGTACATTAAATAGATCCCATGCTCTGTATAAAAGAGAAATTACTGTTAGTACAAATACTATTACATAATTTGAGAATTAAAATTAAGAGTAAAAATTTTTTAAAAGATTTAAAAAATTTATTGAATGAATTTTAATTAATAAGCCTATACAGTACCATTCCTTAAAAAGAAGAATGGAAAGAGAGGGCAGAGTCTACATCACATAAACAAAGGCGATTGTTCTGCTGGTTTCATGGATAAGTAAGTGCTCTTCTGTGGTTGGCGGGCGAAAGTAAAGAGCGTGATCTGGTTGGATGTTAAAAATGAGTGAGTAAAAATACCCATTCGGTGCGAAAATTTTGACTTGGAAATTTTTTTTTATCCGGGATCGATGTGAATACGTTTCGCGATCGGAAACGACCAAACCGTTGTCCAAAGCTGATTGCTGACAAAAGCTGTTTGCTCGTGCTCTTAGACAAAAGCTGTTTGCTCGTGCTCTTAGACAAAAGCTGTTTGCTCGTGCTGACAAAACGTGCTGACGAAGTTGGTACTTCGCTATCCTGCGGACTTCTGTGCGCCTCTAGCTGAGGAAAAGTTTTGTTTTTCTTTTAATACTTCATCATCCCACTCATCTCCTTTTTTAAAAATTTTTAATTTTAACTTGAACTTTTCACCGATGAGTCAGACGTCGTCCGGCATACCGGACATTGCCTCTCCGGAGAGACCTCCGCTGCATGAGCAGGGCCTACTCCCTGATCCACCAAAAGAAGACACCAATATGGACACTTCGCAAATGGTGACAGCAGAGCAACTTTCCTGCGATGATTTCTTGTTCGCGCACCCTGCGCCCAAAAAGACTCTCCGACCCAACGCCAGAGCACCTGCTCTACTTAGAATTCCTTCTGAAGGAGGCAGCGGCCCTGATGAACAAGGTTCAGAAACACCAGAGCGCCGCGAATAACATCAGATCTTCAACGTGGGAAAAGGCCTCTCTGACAATCGAAGAGTGTTCCCGCCGAATCCGTGCCATTTGCACCTACACTGGAGTGCCCGCCTCTCATCTTCCAACCAAAAAGGAGCTCGCCGAGCTCAAGAAGGACAAGGAGCTTCGTGACAAGATTGCGGCCGAGGCCCAACAAGTCGCCGAAGCCCAACAAGCAGCTGCCGCTTCCGTCACCACTCCAATCCCAGCTCTGCCTCAACTACCGCAAGGCACCGCTCCTGCTACTAAGAGAAAGGCACCCGCCTCTCCAACACCTGACGATGATGGCTTCATAACGGTCGCCTCTAAAAAAGACAAGAAAAGGGTAACTATGGCTGCTCTTAATATTGACCCCCATACTAACCTTCCTAACAACCCGATGGCTGCTAACCAAATTGTGTCTCCTCCACAACTTAAAAGGTTAATAGGATCCCACCATTTTTTGTGTCCGCTAAGGGCAAGTGGTGGAACACCCTAAACCAACTCCGAGTCCAGGTGCCTAGTATTCAGGCTAAACTGTCTGGTCAATTTTTAAAAATTACCGTAGACAGTGAAACTGATTACAGGAAACTGGCTCAAATTCTTGAAAGTGATGGGACACCATTCAAGAGTTTGAAGCTGCAAAAGGACCGACCTATTAAAGTCGTGCTCCGAGGTCTCCCTGGCCACACTTCTATAGAAGACATAGAGGCCGAACTCCGAGCTCTCGAGTTCCCCATCTTTAAGATTGCTCGGATGTCCAAATTCCGAACCAGGGAACCTATGCCCCTCATTTATTTGCAATTATCTCCATCCTCGAAAACTGAGGAGATATATAGCCTCACCATTCTCCTCGGTCTGAGAGTCAGTGTGGAAAGCTATAGAGGGCAACCGGGCCCTTCTGTTTGCTGGAATTGCCAAGGCTACTTCCACTCGTCGGAAGTGTGCCGGCTTCCAACACGATGTGCCAAGTGTGCTGGCCCCCATAGAGCTAAAGAATGCCAACTCCCTTTAGACCAGCCCCTTAAATGTGCAAACTGTGGAGGAGCTCACGCCGCGAACTGGCGCGGATGCCCCCGTATGCCCAAGCCCGGACAAAAAACCGGTGCAAAAAAACCTACTTTAAACAAAGTAAAAAATCCCCCAATCTTCCAAACCTAAACAACAGGTTCCTTCCAGGATGCAGCCATCGACCTTTACTAGTCGAACTGTCCAGCCTACTATGGCTTTTTCGAGATTAGCGATCATTAAGAGATTAGTTTTGTTGATTGGTTGTAATGGAGAACTCTAAATTGACCCAGCTCATACAAGATATGGCTGATTTCAAGAAAAACTTCCCAACTACTCAGAATGCTAGTCTTTCGTCGGGGAACGGTCCTCATCAGGACCTATTACAAGTACCCAGTTTAGGCGCTGCTGCTGAAGCTATGAACGTGGAACCTTCGATTCCGACTGAAGCTGAACACTGCCCAGGCCCAGCTAAAAGACAGGGAGAAGGCTGTTGACATGATCCGGCAAATTATCAGCCATCAGAACATTTTGATTGATGAAGGAATAATTAAACCGTCTGCTGTTAAACCTACCATTGATGGACTGAAGAAAGCAGAGGATGCCTTTGCTGCGGCAACTAAACGGGTAAGTGAGCTCGGTTTATGTCCACTTACTAACTGCGCTAGGCACAGTAATGCGCAAGTAAAGTTAAGAGCTAAAACTAACCTTAAGACTAAAAGACCTGCTGCAACTAACCTTAACGATGGCTTTATTCAGCCGCCTAAAAGGCATACTGCTAGAATTAGTGTTACCACTAATATGACTAACCCAGTTGTTACTGCCAACAACTACGAACAATTGTCCGGTGATGAGACTGACGCTGCAAATGTCGATATGACTGTAGCTCCTGAGCCAAGACTGCCGCCCATTATGGTGCGGTTTACTGACGGACTTAAAGAACATGTTGCTGCAATCAGCAATCAGCACGAGGAGGACGTACGGGTGAAGCTTGCCGGAGAACAACTCAAACTTTTTCCTGTCAACTCTGACGTACATCGAGCTGTAACACGATATCTCACGGAGAAAAAGCTGGAATTTTTTGTTATTACACCGAAAAATCAACGCCCGCTGAAAGCGGTGCTCAAAGGACTGCCTGTCAGCTACTCCACTGCTGAAATTGAAGGACTTTCTGAACTTGGTCTCAAGTTAGACCAAGTCAGACAATTGTCAAATCTGAAGACAAAGGCCCCCATCCCGGAGTGGCAACTTACCTATCGGAAAGCCCCGGAGAATGTCAACATCTTCCAGGTGAATAGACTCCTTCATTACTGGGTTAGAGTAGAGAAGTTTAACCGACGGCCGGGAGCATCTCAATGCTTCTCGTGCAATCTTTTCCATCATTCTTCAAGAATTGCAGCTATAAGAATAGATGTTTGAAATGCGGGGGTGAGCATCACCTAAAGGACTGTCACATCAAAGAGAATTCAAAACCCCACCTGCATCAATTGCAACCAGATGGGGCACCTTGTGAATCGGTGTAGGTGAACGGAGTACCTTGGTCGCGAAGCGACCAAACCTCCTAGTTGCCACATAAAAATAATGTCAGTCGGCTCAAGGGCCATAGTGAATAATATGTACATTGCATAATTTAAGCGAAAAATTAAATATATACAAGTAAATACAGAAAATGGAAAAAACAATAAAAAAGAGAGCAAAAACAATCAAAATGCCAATAGAAACAATACAGAAGTAAACATGAGCACCCACGCAGTAGCCGCATAAAAAAGAAAACAAACAATCAACGCGCACTGAACGCGACCCTAATACAAGCAGACCCAGGACCAAAGAAAAGGAGAAAAAGTAAAAAAACCAACTACTTGTCTATGTTCAAGACATGCTTCGGTCTTTTACGTTTGCATGGTATGGAAATATCATAATGAAAAGTGTTTAAATCTTGGATGACAGTATTATTGGAACTGTGGATGGAGTCATAAAAATTTTTAGCAACAAATTCTTTAAAACTAGGCATGTCTAAGGAGTGTTATAAATCTTTGTTTCTAATGTACCAAGGTGCATCAGCAATCATTCTTATAACCTTGTTTTCTAGTCTTTCAAGAATTAAAAAGTTACTTGGTGCATGGAGCCCCAGACTGGACTCGCATATGCTATTATTGGACGTAAATAAGAAAGATATATTAATTTTTTAATTTCAATGGTTAGTATGGAGTGACAGCCTAATACAGAATAAAATTTTCTGAAAGTATTATTAAATTTAGTTCTTAAGTAGTCAATGTGAGCTTTAAATGTTAGTTGGCGATCAAGTATAATATCTAAATATTTAGCTTCTTTAGACCAGGAGATGTTAGTGTTATAAATAAAAACATTAGGAGGATTACGGTTAATTTTCCTGGTAAATAGCACTGCTTCACTTCTTGTATTTTACGAAGCGTTGGCAGCGCAGCTGCCATTTGCTCCTATCTGGGTTGAATGGCTTGGAGATGAGGAACATTGGAAGATGAGGAACAGTGAAAGGGAAGTAATTTGCCCATGAGAAAAATTTAAAAAAAAATGAATAGAATATTAAAAAACTGAATAGAAAATTGAAAAAACAAAATGTTAGTAGCATGAAAAAGCGATGTAAAAACAAAATGTTAGTGTAATAATAAGAATAAAATTTTAAAGTGAGATAATAAAAAAGAGGAGTAAATAAGAATTAAGAAAATTTTTTATAATTTTTATTTGAATTTTATGCATATTTTTTTTTTTTGTTGTTGTTGAGTTTTTGATTAAAACATGAGAAAAAGAAAGTTTCCATTATAAGAATGAAAATAAAGGACGATAATGAAGAACAAAAAATAGTAAAATAAAAAAATATACGATCCCCAAAGTGAGGAATATAATATATAACCCCTTGTAGGGAGGCGAGAAACTAGAACTACGCGTGGCAAAAACGCCAGACAGGGGCCGCAGAGGGGAAAGAAACGAAGTGGAAAAGGAATTTGGGTCACGAGAGGGTAGAGGTAAAACTAGAGAGAATCGTTGATGTTAACAGTATTTCGCGGTCGTTTTGCGTTTTTGGGGTTTTGGAGGTCGTAATCAGGCAGTCTTTTAAGAAGTTTGTTAGGATTATTTGGAAGCTTATTATAGAAGTTTGTTGCAATTTTTTTGATGAAGGATTTTACAGAAGGGATATTGAGGGTTTTAAGAATGTCATTATTTCGATAATACCAAGGCGCATTGATAATCATTCGAATGATACGATTTTCCATGCGTTGAATGGATTGGAGATTAGTTTTGGCGAGTGAACCCCAGACAGGACACGCATATGTGATAATGGGACGCATGTAGGCTAAGTAGAGTAGGGTTTTGGTATGGACAGAGGTTTTAGAATTGCGGGCAGTTAAAGGATAAAGAGCGCGGAGAGATTTAATAAATTTTTCTTTAATAAAGAGAATATGATATTTGAAAGTAAGTTGCCGATCAAGGATGACTCCAAGAAACTTTGCTTCGTTTGACCAAGAAATTTCTTTATCGTAGATAGTGATTATGGGTTGTCGGCGGGTGTAGAGAACTGCTTCAGTTTTGTCTATGTTAAGTTTGATGCGCCATTTAAGGAGCCAAGATTCAAGGGTGTTAATATACTGTTGGAGGTGAATTCGGAGAAAATTAACATTTTTGTGTTGAATGATGATCGCGGTGTCATCGGCGAAGAGACTGAGGGTGTTTTTATTATCCTGAGGAATGTCATTCATATATAGATTGAAAAGGTGAGGTGCGAGAACAGATCCTTGAGGAATGCCGGCATGCATGGTTTTAGTAAGGGAGTTAGCGTTATTGATAGAGACAGAAAATTTACGATTAGTAAGGTAAGATATGATAATAAGAATTAAACGAGCAGGGAATTTATTAACGATAAGTTTATAAATAAGTCCGTGAATCCAGACCTTATCGAAAGCCTTTGCAATGTCTAAATAAAGGATAGCAGTAATTGAGTTGTTAATAAGCCCTTCATGGATGGTTTCGGTAACGCGGAGAAGTTGGTGAGTAGTGGAAAGTTGAGTAGTGAATCCGAATTGGTGGGGAATAATTATATCGTTGGTTTCAGTATGGGTTAGGTATTCCTGAAGAATGATGTATTCTGCAAGTTTGGCAAGCGTAGGGAGAAGAGAAATTGGTCGATAGTTATTGGGATTGCTAGGTCTTTACCAGGCTTGAAAATCGGGATTACATTTGCTGTTCTCCAACGAGCGGGAAAGTAGGTTAAGTTAAAAGCAGAGTTAATAAGGTGGGTGATGTAAAAAATAATCTTGAGGGGTAAGTTTTTGAGCATTTTGTTAGTGATGCGGTCATTACCAGGCGCTTTTAATATGGGTGCTTTTGATATAATCTATAATAGCAGAGGGCGTAGTAGCAATGGGGTCAGAGTCAGGTGTGTTAGTGATAAATTGGATAATGGTGGAGTTTACAGTAGCGGTGATTTCTGGTTCAGAGATGGGGTTTTCTTGAAATTGGGTTTCATAGGTATTAGCAATGGTATCTGCTTTTTGAGTGTCGGTGAGCGCTTTGTTAAAAAGGGAGGTTGTTGTTAGTAAGAGCTGGAATTTTAGATCTTTTGTTTTTAAATCTCGAAGCAGTGATCCATAAAGAATTATCGTCTGTGGTGAGAGAGGCAAGTTTATGTTCCCAAGTATTTTGGTTATGTAAATGAAATTCGCGGCGGAGCTTGGATTGGAGTTGGTTGTAAAGGCGTTTAGAAGGTGGATCACGAAAAAGTTGCCAGGCTTTGCGTGCTTGATTCCTATGTGTAATAAGAGCTTTAAGATGTGCAGGTAGAAAGTGATTATTGTTGTGAGTGGATTGTTGAATGTCGTTTATGTAAAAGAGGCGGGGTAGGGGTTAGTAGGCGCAACTAAAGATAACGCAGCCATAGTTACCCTTTTCTTTTTCCTTCTTTGAAGTAACGTTTGTGAACCCATCATCAGAGTTAGGAGAGGCGGGTGCCTTCCTCTTTGAGTTGGCACGGTGCTTTGCTGTTGTTGAGGCAAAGCTGGGGTGGGAGTAGTGACGACAGCGGCAGCTGCTGGGCTTCAGCTGCTAGTTGTGCTTCAGCCGCGGTTTGGTCGCGGAGCTCCTTGGCCTTTTAAGCTCGGCCAGCTCCTTCTTGGTCAGTAGATGTGAGGCGGGCACGCCGGTGTATGTGCAGATGGCACGTATGCGGCGGAGCACTCTTCAATGGTAAGGGAGGCTTTCCCACGTGGGCGACCGGATGTTTGTTGCGGCGCTCTGGTGCTTCTGTACTTTCAGCATTAATGCTGCTGCCTCCTTCATCAGCATTTCGAAGTAGAACCATTTTTCTAAGTTATAGACTGAATATTGCAGGTCTTTAACAGCAAGCTGAGGTGATTTGTTATGTGTGGCTATCGCCGTATCATCAGCATAGCAAAAAAAGAGAGGTTTGTCGTCGGCGTCCTTGTGTTTACGGAGTTCCTTGGTCTATAATGACCTATTACTCCAGGATTATAGATTGAAGTTCATGGTATGGAAAAAGCATTGATGATTATAAACAGTAATGAGTGATAAAGGTATTGCCCAATAGTGAAATAAATACGTTAAGAATAAAAAATGAAAAGAAAAAGAAACAAGATAAAAAAAAAAAAACAGTTACAGAAAAAAATATATACATAAAAACAATTAGGAGTATACTGGAGTAGAGTAAATGCTGCTAGAAATGATGACTAAAGGGACAGGTCAGATTCGAACCCGCTGCCTTACGGCAACAAGGACTCTACTCTGAACACTGAGCCAGTTCGTCTAGGTCAATTGCAAATTGTGCAGTGTCGCCCGAGGGCGTTTAGCGTTTTCCGGCAATGTGAAATCGTATCTAGGAAGAATACGAATTTCATCATTGGGAATAAAATCAGATTTGCGTAAAAATTTTTTCAAGTTTAAGCATAAAATTTTGAATAGCAGGGAGGGATAAGCTGTGACGAATGTCATCATTTCTGAAAAAGTACCAAAGAGTTTGTTATCATACGAAGTAATTTATCCTCAATTCTATTAATAAAATTAATGTGGTACCTTTGATATGGCAGAACCCCAAACTGAGCTAGCATAAGTTATAACAGGACTTGCAAATAGTACATGTAAATGAGTAATTTATTTTCTTAAGAAAGAGGTGAGTTTTTGTTAATAAAAGGGTACAACATGCGAATACAAATATTAACTTTCTTTTTATATGACTCATATGATTAATGTAGGTTAGTTTATTGTCGAGATATACTCCCATATACTTTTGCATTAGTAGACCATTTGATTAGTTGGTTAAAGAGGTAAATGTTAGTGAGAGTAATTCTTCTCCTTGTGAAAAGTACAGCTTCAGTTTTATCGACATTTATTTTAATACGCCATCTGGTGAGCCAAGCTTCGAGGTGATTAAAGTAATTCATGAAATTAGATTGAATGTTACCAAGTGTTTTTGCTGAGGTGATGACCGCAGTATCATCTGCATAAATACCTAGAGATCTTACTGATCTGCGGAATGTCATTGATATACAGGTTGAATAAGATTGGGCCAATCAAGGACCCCTGTGGAACTCCTGCGCTGAAGGGGGTTTTTCTGTCAGTAAAAATTGCATTGTTTACTTTGACAGAGAAAGTTCTGTTGTGTAGATAATAAATTAATGAGTAAAATTAAGTACGTAGTAAAATGATAGGCAACAAGTTTATGTATTAATCCATCGATCGCAGACTCTGCCAAAAGCTTTAGCTACATCTAGGAAAAGACGTGGCATAAATGCCGTTAAAATTTTATTACTAAGACCTTAAAGAAGAATTATTTCCGTGAAAAAAATGCGTAGAAGTTGATGAGTGGTACTAAGTTGGGGGGTGAAACCAAACTGTTGCGCAGGGTCATTACCAATCAGCAATATGGACAGGATCCTTTCCCATCTTAATGATGGAAGATTGCTTTTTGCCGTCTGCGTTTTCTCTACTTTCTGAATGATGAATGAGATGAGATATCCAACGAGGGGAACGGTCCTTCTGAGGACCATCGGGGAGTACTCTCGCCGCATGCAGTGGATGCTATGATTAAAAAACAGGACAATGAAAAGTTAACCCCTGAGGGGATGTGTCGACAACTCACAACTGCTTTGAAGGAAATAGACGTGATCGACTCTATTGTCGCACAGTCGCAAAGATCCGATCTGCCGCAAGATTACCTGCAGATCAATGAGAATTTGCTCCAGAAGAAGCACTATCTGGTGGAATGGGTAAGTCGTTTTCCTTGCCCAGTTGTCAATTGTCCATTGCATAATGTTAAAAATGTAAATAATGTAAATATGGTTAAAATTAATGATGCTAGTGTAGATGTAAATATAAATAGTGCTAATGTAAAAATGCTAAAGTGTGTAAGGTAACTGTAAATAGTAAAAATAAAAGTAAACGCAATGCTAGCCACATTGCTAATAATGAAAATGATAAAGATTCAGGGGAGTTTAAACCCCCAATAAAAAATTAATAGCTAAGGCTACTTTTACTTATTGTAAGGATAAACCAATTGATAATAATATTGTAACTAAAAATCAATTTAATGCGCTGAGCACTGACGCAGTTGTCGAGGAAGACAGTGTCACGATAGTTCGGAAAATGCCGCCTATAATGGTAAAACCAAAGGCAAATTTAAATGATATGCTGAAGCTCATAGATGATCAATTTGATGGCGATGTACATATTAAATTAGCGGGTGAGATGATCAAAATCTTCCCGTCCTCTGAAGATCAACACCGCGAAATTACGCGATTTTTAAACAAGAGTGACATTGAATTCTTTGTCATCACTCCTAAATTTCTACGACCAATCAAGGCGGTCATCAAAGGCCTTCATAGAGATGCTGACACTAATGAAATTAAAGCCGCTCTGGCTGCCAAGGGTTTTAACATCGAGAAAGTCGTCCAACTGACCAGGACCAAGGATAAGCAGCCTCTCCCAATTTTTCAAATAACTTTGCCTCGATCCACAAAAAAAAAAAAATCAAGAGGTCTTCAAAATTAATAGGCTTATGTACCTAGCAGTGGTTGTTGAAAAGTTCAACAAGAAACCAACAACATTGCAATGCTTTAAATGTAATTTTTTCCATCACAGTTCAAATAACTGTGGGTTTAAAGCTAGATGTCTAAAATGCGGTGAAGAACACTCGCACAAAGAATGCAAAACATATGATAGGTTGGAAATTCCACAATGCATTAACTGTGGACAATCAGGACATACTGCAGCTTGGAGAGGTTGCGCTAAGTTTCCTAAAATAAAAGTAAACACCACTAAGTATGCTACATATCCTAAATATGCACCAGCCAGACAGGTTACACCAAACTTTTCCTACGCTTCGGCCGCAAAGACTCAAACTACTCAACAACAACCTGCTAATTCCACTATCATAAACAATGACTTCTCTCAAAATCAAATGAGTCAATTAAAGAGTATCGCGGATCAAGCCCCCTTATCCAAAATGCACTTTTATTAATGAAGGAATTTGTTTCCATATTTTCTGATTTGAAAAATTCGGCCAATATTCTCCAACAGGTCCGTAGCGCGGATAATAAAGTAGACAAGTTGCAGGTATTCATAAATGGCCTAGCAACTCAAACTCCCTCTAATACTCCTTAATGACTCAGTTGGTTTCTGGGCTGCGCATTTGCTATTGGAATGCTTGTAACATATGGTTTAAAATGCTCGAATTTACTAACTTTGTAGATAATTATAATCCAGATATAGTACTGCTTCAGGAAACACACCTTAAGCATTCTCAAACACCTTACCTAATGGGGTACACTTTCTATCGGAACGATGGTCCTCAAGATCCAGTCTCTGGGGGAACCGGCATCTTTATCAAAAATTCATTACCTCATAGTCACATCACTACTCCACAGCTAATTGGAATTAAAGCCACCATCATCTCTCTAAATTTTCATCATCTTCCATCTCTCTATGTAAATTCTATGTTCCGAATGGTATTGCTGCTACTAACCTTACTAACGATCTAGATTTATTATTCTCCCTTAACAATAGCGTTATTCTTGCGGGGGATTTTAATGCGCATCATACTAACTGGGGTTGCAATTATAAAAATACTACTGGCGCTGCTTTGCAAAATTATGCGCATAATTTAAATCTTGATATTATTGCTCCTAATACTCCTACTCGAATTGGCACTAACTCCACTTCCATAATTGATTTAGTAGTTACTAACAACTTCCATTTTACTAATACCATAAACTCTGTAGATGAACTTTCCTCAGATCATAACCCGGTACTCATTGACTATAACTTTCGCGCGCTGCATAATTTACCTAGCCCGAATGTCACTACTTGTTGGTCTAAATTTTCTAACATTCTTGATACAAATTTTAAATACTCCTCCATTCCCATCTCTTCTCCTAAAGAAATTGAAGATGCTGTTAATGAACTAACTGCTAAGATTATTGCTGCTCATCAAGCTGCCTCCAAACCGCTTCCTACTAATCATAAAACTTACTTGCCTCCTGCTATTAAGATTCTAATTACTAACAGAAATAATGCACGAAAATTATGGCAAATTTATCGCGATCCACGCAGTAAGAACATTTATAATCACCATCAAAATCTTCTTAAACGTGCTATTGTAAAATATAAAAATGATTGCTGGGACAAACGTCTCGAAACTGTAAATGTTGAAGATGGCTCCATCTGGAATTTCTGTGGCAGATTCAGGAAGAAAAGAACAACGATCCACTCTCTTCAAAGTTCCACCAATACAGTTACTACTGCTGTTGAGAAAGCGGACATTCTTGCCACCACTTTGCAAGAGCAATTTCAAGAGAACCCCACTACCAATAAGTATATTGAAACTGAAGTTGAAAATTCCATCTCATCCTTCTTTGCAATAAATAACAGCCAGACTTCTACTGCTCCTCATACTAAAGCTTCTACAATAGTCAACATCATTTCAAACTTCAATATTAGTAAAACTCCGGGGATTGATTGTATTACCAATAAAATGCTCAAAAATATTCCATATAAAATAATTCTACAAATTTGTAAGATCACAGATGCAATTTTAACATATAGCCACTACCCTAAATGTTGGAAAACTGCTCGGATACTTCCTATCCTCAAGCCTGGTAAGGACCCCACCTCTTCTACTAGCTATCGCCCAATATCTCTTCTATCTTCTCTTAGTAAAATTGTGGAGCGCGTATAGCAGATATTTTAAATAAAGAATCTAAAGACTTAAACATTCTCATCTCTCAGCAATTCGGTTTCACTCAAGAACTTTCCACAACTCATCAATTATATAATATTACGGAGACCATTTGCGAAGGGTTCTCTTGGAAGATGGACACTGCGGCAATTTTCCTGGATGTGGCAAAAGCCTTCGACAGAGTCTGGCTACATGGGCTAATTCATAAAATGATACAATTTAGGTATTCTCCATTTATCATCAAAATTATCATGCACTATCTATCTGAAAGAAGCTTTGTTGTTTCGGTTAATCAAGTTGACTCTAAAATCTGTAATATTCTTGCAGGCGTTCCTCAGGGCTCGATTCTGGGACCTTTTTTATACAACATCTACACAAATGACATACCACAAGAACACACGATTAAATTGACTCTAAATGCTGATGATACAGCTATTATTACACAGGGGAGGAAAATACACATTTTACAGAAAAATTTACAAAATTACATCAATAAACTTGAAATTTGGTTGGACACTTGGAAAATTAAACTTAATGTCGCGAAGACTGAAGCCGTACTATTTACCAGGAAAAATAACCGTACTCCTCCTAATATAACTCTTTACAACACTAACATTTCCTGGTCTAAAGAAGCTAAATATTTAGGAGTAATTCTTGATCGCCAACTAACCTTTAAAGCTCATATTGACTACGTAAGAAATAAATTCAATAACCAACTAAGAAAATTCTATTCTGTTTTAGGAAGGCACTCTATACTAACCATTGAACTGAAAAAACTAATCTATCTTGCTTATTTACGTCCAATTATAGCATATGCGAGTCCAGTTTGGGGCTCAACTGCACAAAGTAATTTTCTTATTATTGAACGTCTAGAAAATAAAGTCATCAGAATGATTGTTGACGCACCATGGTATTTTCGAAATAAAGAAATTAAACGCTCTCTATCTATGCCTAGCTTTCGCGAATATGTTGACAAAATTGCTCAAAATTTTTACACTTCTATTAATAATTCACACAATCCGGTAATTAATACTATCAACAACTTTAATTATGACATTTCAATTCCTTGCACTCGTAAAAGACCGAAGCATGTTTTAAATATTAATAAGTAAAGGGTATTCCTCTTTGCTTCTCTTGGACACTTTTTTACATTTTTGACACCTTTTTATTGACACTTTTTGACATTGACTCTTTTTTAACACATTTCTGTGGTCCTGGTTATGTTTGACTAAGGGGCGCGTTCGCGCGTGTATGTTTTATTTGTTCTGATGCTGCGTGGGTGCTCATTGGTGATATGGCTCTGCTTCTTCCGTCATTGTTCTGTTTTTGTTTGTTTAAATGTTTTTGTTTCTTTTTTTATATTCTCTATAATCTTTTTTGATTTTGATTTTAATTTTAATTGTAATTGTAATTTAATTGTAATTTTGCAATGGTTTTTCTCAATTTACACTGGGCCTGGAGCCGACTGTACTTTATTTTTATGAAGCTATTGAGCAAGTCCGTCGACGCACACAGAATATAGATCACAAATAAATCAAAAAGATAAAATTTAAATTATTAAAAATTCAGAGACAAAAATTTTAAATGGTACTCAAAAAGATAAAAATACTTATAATAAATAAAAGATGTAAGATACAAAATAAATGAAATTAAAGTTAAATTTAAATTCAGTACAATTAGGGACCAGTTGTCGATGCCAAAATATTAAAAAGTAAACAGAGTTATGATAACTCATTGAACCACATGAACAAGGGATTATGCTGAACGGTGAGATAAAAAGCAGTTGTAAAGGTTGATGCTGAAAAATAAATGATTAGTTAAATTTAAATTCAGTACACACAATAAAAAAGATAACTCATTGAACAAATCAAGGATGCTGAACGTAGAAGCATAGGTTATTTTTACAATAATTTTCATTTTTATTTTTGTTTGGTTTTTATTCCATCCTTTTATTTTCTAACAAAAAAAAGGGTAAAAGCGTACAATAAAAACCTAACAAATTCACTAGCCGTTAAGAAAGATTGAGGTGCACATCGTAGCAAAAATATAAAAATAGTGAATTGAGCCGAGTGCCGGATTCGAACACTCAACCTTACGGTCGGGAGTCCGTCACCTTACCTCTGCGCCAATTCGTTTTGTTTACAAAATAGAGCCGCCTAAATGAAACTTTTAAAAAGCCAAACGACTCCTCAGATACACAGTGAGTTAACTAGTCTCAGTGGACTTAAAATTTACAGTGTTAAATCCACTGCGTTACCTGAACTCGCGGTCGCTTGTTCAGGATAACAGCCATGATGTCTCTTAACTCGAGGGAGACCGGTTTTTGGATTTCGGAGAGAGAGCGGACGTGCTCCACTTTTTCTCCCTCGCCGAAAAACACGGTTTTTATCGACGGCTTCATCGACCTTTCCGGTTCTAACGCTTGAAGTGAGCGGACGTGTTTTTCAACCGCGCCCCTGATCTAAACGGAATTTGATTTTTACTCGCTGTTTTACCTTTGCTTCTTTGATTGTTAGCTCATTTTCTTTATTTTCTCTTGATTTCAAAAATATGAGTCAAGTGAACATTGTTAATCCGGACGAAGATTCGCCGCCTCCTACGCCGCCGATTATTTATTATACATCCCCGGCTAGCCCGGCAATGAACTCTGACTCAATCAACATGGACCAGTCAGTGACTAAAGACACTATTATCAATGATGATAAGGCAATTCGATCACCTGCCCCCCAACTAAGGGGAACTCACCGACGAATATATAATGGTGAATCAGGCTATAGAGAAAGGCCTCTCAGTTTAAAGAGACTTGCCCAAACGGCAACAAAACTGAGAAAGCTGCATATTGAAGATCCATCAGCAGCCGCCCTCCACGCCGAAAATGGCGGAAATCTATATAGACAGATGGACATTCTCAAATTTGAGTTCGGCATAGCTGTTCCAAATTCCATCAATTGCTGAAATAGACGATCGTTGACTGCGGGCCCAACAATCTCTCGGGACCAACTCTCCACTGATAGCGCCCCTGCTCTCCCCATCCTGGATGACTCTATTACAGTTGCCAAAACAACGCTCAAGGCACGAAAAGAAAAGAGACCTGCCAATGTGGACGGTTTTTTCCTCCCGGCAAAACATTTAATATCCAAACAAAAAAGGGCGATAGAGAACGCCTCCATACCTCTACGAAACTCCTTTGCCGCAGTGGGCAATATTAATAACATACCAGAACTTACGACAACGCAGTACGTGAGGCCAGACCACTACCTATATATTTCCAACCTAAGCAGGATTGAATCAGACCCTCAGCGTCTTAAAAAGTGAAGTCCCCCTCCCTCCAGTGTAAATACACGGGGAGGTTCATGAAAGTTACTAACCAACTCAGACGACGATTTCAGGAAGTTCACGAAGTACATGGACGATCGTGGGCTTGATTATAAAAGCTACTCACTGAGTCCTCCTCTTGCTACAATCCAAGCCACCATTATTCAGTTCAATTTTCCAAATCCAACTGCTTTTATCTCCACCTACATCCCTCCACAGAAGAAAAATCCATCCAATCCTAACAGGCATCTTTTTCCTATCAATGATCTTCTCACCATCCATAATTCCTTCTCTCTTACTTCATTGCTGGTGACCTTAACTGTCACCATAGGAGTTCAGGAGAACTGTTCCAGAGCAAACCCTTTTGGTATTCAGCTTTTAAATTCACCCAGCATCACAATTTGCACACATGCCGCTCCTTCTACTCCAACCAGATTTGGCTCTGTAACACCCTGCACTATTAATATTGCTATACTCAAAAATCTCTCTCATCATTGTCTCGCCACCTCCATTTCAGCCATGACGCCTGACCATAATCCTGTTATTTTCAATATGGACTTCTCTCTCACCAACAACAATATTCCTAAGAAATACATTCCCAATTGGGAGAAATTTTAACTACCTCCTTAGCACTGCTTCTTATACGCCTACTAATCTTAACACCCAGCATGGCATAGAAAATAGCATTAACCACCTAATCCAGCTAATCACCACTTGTTATGATTCCTCGTGCAAAAGCAACGACACCAATATTACTAACTCCCATTTCTTCCTCTCTTCGATCAAAAGTTATCCTCAGAAATAGACTTAGAAAAACTTGGCAAACCAACAGGCACCCTGCAGATAAAGCTAACTACATCAGCTACACAGAATCTCCAACATGAAATTAATATTGAAAGAAACACCAACTGGAATAACTTCTTAACAACTCTATCGCCACATGACAATTCTTTATGAAAAGTCACTAAAAATATTAGAAAAAAGATCACTTCATTCCACCTCTTCTTACTAACAACAATAACCTTGCTTACACTAATATTGATAAGGCCAACACCCTTTGCTAACCACTATCGAAATCAATTCACCCCAAATGATATCCATCACTCTCCTACTGAACAGCTTGTTTCAAGTGTAATCAATAGATATATCAATAATAATGCTAATACCTCCACTAACTCTCCTATTACCATCACTCCCAATTGAAATAATTGATTTTATTAAGCATCTTAACAACAATAAAAGCTCCTGGCATTGATAATCTTACTAACAAAATGCAAAAAGCACCTCCCTTATAACATTATTTACCATATTTACACAATATTATTAACCATCTTTTTCAATTAAATTATTTTCCTTCCATCTGGAAGACCTCTGTTATTGTTCCTATCTTTAAAGGGGCTAGAAAACCCCAAAATACCAGAAAATTATAGACCTATCAGTCTGCTTCCAGTTTTTCGAAAATTTATGAACATTTTATCCTACAGCATGTTAACCTGCATGTAACTAATAAATCCATTATGAATACTGATCAATTTGGCTTCACCAAACAGCTTTCTACCTCTCCTCAACTTCTCCGTGCCATTGAAACCATCTCTGAAGGCTTCAGCAACCGCCATGCAACTGCTTCGCTCTTTTTGGACGTTGCAAAAGCATTTGACAAGGTCTGGATTGATGGTCTTCTCTACAAACTAATCAACTATAATTTCCCTACTTACCTCATCAACATCCTCTTCCACTATCTCACTGATAGACAGTTTGTCACCAGAATTAGTAAACAATTTTCCTCGCCACATGTTATCCAAGCAGGTATTCCTCAAGGATCTCTTCTGGGACCAGTTCTCCACAATATCTACATTTCTGACATCCCTGAGAATGACTATATCAGCAAGTTCATCTATGCAGATGACACAGCAATTTTTTCACAAGCTAACACCACACAGGAAGCCAGAAACAACATCCAAACATACATCACTACACTAGAATACTGGCTTAACCAGTGGAAGAAATTAAGATAAACACAGAGAAGTGTGTAGCTGTCATGTTTGGCTTTTAAGCGTAAACAGGCAACACCACTTTCTCTCCTCAACAATAACATCCCATGGTCTAACACTGTTAAATATCTTGGTGTCACACTTGAGTAAAAGACTAACCTGGCATCAGCATGTTACTAACACCATCCAAAGTTCAGAACTACTAAATCAATTCTCTGTCACTACTTTCCAAGAAACTCTCTCAGCTAGATCTTGATAATAGCTTCTTCTCTACAAAAGCATGCTCAGACCAATTCTTTCTTATGCTGCTCCAATTTGGGCTCTATGCTTTCCCTCACATTAAAAAAAAGATACATTCCCCACAGACTAAGACACTCTGACATCAGCAATAGCCCATGGTATTTTAATGAACAGATATCAAGAGCTTGAAATTCAACACATCAGTCACTTCTTTAAGCAACTTGCTGATATATTCTATACTAACATCCAAAATATTAACAACTCTCTTTTACAGATTCTCCCCCTAAGTATGATTTTACTGACATCATCAATAAGAAACGGCCAAAAGCTATTCTCAACAGTTAAATTTTCACTTTTTCGCTGCTCATAATCCTTTTTGTTTACATTCTTCCACAGCTACCGCTGCTCACTAGTTACACACCTTAGCCTCTGACCAATTTTTGCATAGTGGTCTAAGCATCCGACGCTGACAACCGAGGGTGGTCGGTTCGATCCTGGCCACGAAACACAACAGTATTTTTACACCCTACTCACATCTTGTCACACGTTTTTATTTTATCTATTTATTCCATTGATTTTTCACCTTGTTTATTTCTCTCGATCATCGATTTTTTACTATTTTTATTTTTATTTTTAATCATTTTTCTCTCTGGGGCGCACTTTCACCACTGTCAATAGATGGCGCCACTAGATTGTTGTTTTGATTCGGTTTGTTTTGATTTTCACCGCGGATTTGATATCTCAAACTGTGAGGGCCTGAATGGCCGAGTGGCTAGCGCTCTGGCTCGCTACCACAGGTTTCGGGTTCGGGCTGGCGGTGCCATGGATGTTTGTAGTGGTTCGGAATCCACTTTAAACCGTAGGTCCCGGTCTCACGATCGTAGAGCGTTGTGGAGAGTGATATATTAAAAAAAGGAAAAAACTAACTGTTCATATATATAGTGATTAGGGGATTATAGTCTTTGTTTGCTTCACATCCCCTTATACCACTTCATTCATCATCTCAAACTGCAGTCGACTTCCTTTTACTTTCTTTTGTATATATTTACTGTGTTATATATGATCGTTTTTATTGCTCTTTTTTTAATTTGTATTTAAACTAATTATTTTACCTTATTTTATTTTATTTTATTCATTTTGTTTTCACCTTATGTTTTTAATACTTACTTCACTTACTTGTTTTATGTGTTAATATGCAACAATCATTGACTCAATTCACCATGCATTTATGATTAAACTACTTTTCCCAATTTACTCATACATTCATTTAATGCAATAACCTGTATTATTCCATTTTTTATATTTTCTTATTTTTTCAATTTAATTCCTTTTAGTAATTATGCATATTGTTCATTGTTTATCTTGTGTTACTTTTTTGTTTATTTTTTACCACCCCCATTTTTATTTAAAATATTCTAGCATCTTAACTGGTTATTTTATTTTCGTTTTATTACTTTTCCCCATTATTTGTCTGCTATCATGATTAACCTCATTGCAATACTCACCTGTCTGTTCGCATTACACTGCCTCATCCTCTAAGATCCTCCAATATCCATCAACAATAAGTTTTGGAATTCACCTTGCTACCTACATCCACTGTTAATAACTGGACTTTCTCAACTTCATATCTCATCGCTCACCCTTCAATTTACCACTGATATTAGCTACATCCAACCTCTTCGCACAGTACTTCCTTCAACCTCACTCACTTCAATAACCCTGTTATCCACCTATGAACAGTCACAGCCATATCAACTCTACAGGACTTCACTCAGCTACCTCATCATGTATTATTGTATTGTACACATTTACTACTCAACCTACCTAATCTTATTTTATTTTATTTTATTTCATTTTATTTTATTTACTTTATTTTTGTATCTTATTTAACCCTGGACTTTGTTTGTTTTTATATATTTACTTAATTGTTTACATCCTTTCACAATTAACTATTATTATTTCATTAGTATTATTATTATGTATTTCAATCACCTGCGTGTGATCTCTTCCTGTGTATATAATTGTAATTTGTGTCTTATCAATAAAGTTAAATGAGATTATATACGTATAATTGGTAACTGCATCTTGTTCCATCGGTAGTTAATTTACGGGTACCTATGCTGCGTGTACCGATTCTTAATCCGTTTTCAAGTCATTTTATTATTCTCATGTTATCTCTTTAATACTTGCTACACCATTTCACCTTAGTACCTGAGGTTATAAAAGCCTTTTTTAAGGCATTGGTGCCTCATTCCTCACCCCCGACTGACTTGACTTAACTGAGGGAAACAATCATAGGAGACGTCATAAACAGCCCTTGGGCATTTCTGCGAACTTCTCACCCCCAGGGTGATAGGTCGGCAGACGACGAATTAACTCATTGCTAATCTGAGGACATTTTTCAAGAAAATTCTTTGAAATTTTGATTAAACAATTTGGAATAGGTTCGACGTCTAGATCTCTATAGATGATCTTTCGACGAACGGCACATCGTTAATCATAGCCAGGTGTTTATTCTGAAACACCTGAAGTCTCTTGATATTGGTGAGGGAAGTGGAGGCCCAAATCGGGCTACCATAAACCAGAATGGAATGATAGACTTATAGGCAGGAGTTTGTGTTTGATCGCAAGCCTACTCTTTCGAGAAATTAGGCAGTGGAGTTTAATACTCGCACCAGTTGCTTTTGGCAACTGCATTCTAAATATGGGAATTGAATGATATTTTGCGTCTAAAAACAACCCCAGGCATTCAGTTACCCAGGGGACGGGCTGGCCAAAAGAGTGATACTCCCTAATGGAGAAATAGAACGCTTCCAGTAAATAGCATACAGGCTGATTTGGTTGCATTTACTTTGGATTTTCAGGTGGTTAGCCATTTTCTTGTTTGTAAACATAAAATTGAAGGTCTTTAAGCAAGCTGTGGTGCTTTGTTTTGTGTAGCAATTGCTGTGTCATCAGCATAAGAAAATAGGTTCGTCTGAAAATCCCTCGGAATGATAGATATTGGAACAAGGCGGGCGCTAATAGCGACCCCTGCGGTAAACCCCTTCTATTGGTCTGGGTGAGGAAGTAACTCCACCTACTCTAACTAAGAAAACTAGGGTTTGCAGGTAGAGCAAAGAATCTTAATGATTTGGGAGAAAATCAAGTCGAATGAGCTTGAATAATAAGCCATTATGCCAAATTTTGTCAAAGGCTTTGGCTACGTCCAGAAAAATATTCCCGTAGATTTGCGTTCTTTAAAGCCGTCATGAATCAGCTCTGTCAACCTAAGTAATTGATGACAGGTTCCTAATTGCCTTCTGAAACCAAATTGTTCAGGAATAATTAAGTCGTGAAGTTCGCGTTATTTTTGCTCAAGCTACTAAGTAGTGAGATAGGACGGTAATTTTGAGGGTAAGCCAAAAGCATTTGGCTTAGAATGGGGCATACTACGGCTGTCTTCCAGCAAGCTGGGAAATGACAGATCCTAAGTATAAAGTTAAAAAGAATGGTAATATACAGAATAAATTTAATAGAGTGGACTTTAACATGCGATTATTAATAAGATCCAGACAGGTTTTGTTATTTTTAAACTTTCTGATAATATCATAGACTTCCTGAGGAGTTATTGAATCCAAGTCATTAGTATGTGGTTGTTGTAAGAAGTCTGTGACTGTAGAGTTTGAGTTCGAAGAAATTTTTATCTTCAACATTGTGGTTAAGTTCAAATTGATTTGAGGCTGTCTGCGAGCAGT